>JAPMOR010050928.1:318726-336415 GCA_026543865.1 Argiope aurantia | reverse complement strand
ATTCTATAGGTTTGTATAGGTATTTATTTTCAAATTATTCTATAGGTTTGTATAGGTATTTATTTTCAAATTATTCTATAGGCTTGTATAAGTAGTTATTTCAAATTATTCTATAGGTATAATATAGGCAATACTTTATACGTTTTTATAAATAGTTATTTACAAATTATTCGCAAGAATGTAATTTATGAGTTTATTTTAAAGACAACACATTTTCAAACTCTGCAATTTTCCAATTCGCAACCATTGAATTTCAAGTTAATAGTAATTAGAATGTATTTTTATGTCTTTCTCTGTGCGGGAATCGGAATTTCAGGAAAACAGTGCTTGCTTCATTACTCTTCATTTATTAAAGAATTACTTTACAATGCATTTTTTAATTATGTAAAATAAACGACTAAAATATTAATATTCTTAAAACATAACATTAAATTCTTTAATTAGATACTGTGTATGTGATATTCAATTCCCAGAATGTAATAGATCCTCTTGTTTCAATTCAAACAAAGACAAAATCGTTCGCCATTGTGTAATCTTTAAATCGGGGGACGATAATTTACATCTGCATTCGGCAGTTGTTGTGTCTACCAGTAGCTTAGTGTTTACCCTACAATGCATGACCAGACAAAAGGTAGGCGTTTCATCCTTTTAATTTAACTATTGTGGGTTTAAACATTGTTCTAAAACGATCGAACATAATATAATACAGAATTTTGTGGATGGAAATTAATGGATTAACAAATTAAAAATGCATAGAATGTAGCATATTGTAACAATTATAAAATTCGTTAACTAAATTTAAAATTATTGTACATTTATTTAGAAAACCAGGCTATCATAAAAGTATACAGGTATGAGAATTTTTTGAAAATGTAATACAATTAATTTTGTTTTAAGAATATAGTTTCTTCGCACATATTAAATTCCGTTCCTTAAAACTCGTAAACAAATTCCATGGAATTTCTTATATATCACATTTACATTTTATTTAAATTGCTCCTGTCTTTATTCCAATAAAATTGTACACTTCTGAGCAAAATGTACTATTTGATCGTGCGTTTATTACAGTGTCTCATTGAAATTTATGCATAGAGCTTCAAAGAGTAATTCTAAACCTCATAAAAATGTATAATCTTTTACTTAAGTATATATCTATATATATTTGAAGTAAAATAAATTTACAAGCTCCTTCTACATTTCCTTACACAAAATAAGTTTGTTAAATCATGAGTTGAAATATAATTTTCAAATATCGTATTAAGTCGTTTATTTAAAAAAGTTACATTAGTAGCCTGTGGAACAAATTTATAATATACAATAATTAATAGCTCTTTTTCTTTTATTTCTGTTATATTCTTTTAAAAAAATGGCTCGAATTGTAAGAAATTATATAATGTGATTTTATTGAAATCTATTGGACTCTATGCTAACAGTAGAGTCATTTGCCATGACGTCATTGTTACGTCATATTAACACATCCATCTAACTTCACTCTGTTTTCTACTGTTTTTGTCTGTCTTAGATTCCAAAACAGTAGAATGTTATATTTGGTTAGCATATCAAACTTCTGTTAATCATTTGATAATGAAATGATTTAAATTCGAATTATTCAAATATGAAGATGTGTAAGGGATTATACTGACATCTCAGAATAGTTATAAGCGAAAAGAACGGAACCCAAAAAGCTACAGGTTCCTGATATTTTCCTTATTTTTGTTTAACTGATGTGTCCTGATTTCATTTTTTTTTACTGATGTTTTTTGATTTCGTTTTTTTACTGATGTTTTCCGCATCAGTTTGTATCATAACTGAGCCAAGGGTTTTCGCCAATCGACTTCTTCTCTTGTTCAATATTGAGAACCTAGTTATTTATAAAATAAAATAAAATAACTTTAATGAGGTTAAAATTATTCAGGGATCAATTAAATAATATTGAAATATATCATTAATGTTTATATAATATATACCTTTAACTTTGCCTTATAAAAACATCTTCAAATTTTTCTTGTGCTGCTATACTAAGAACATCAGAACTAGTTAAGAAAGCTTTATATAATATCTATTTCTATATCCAGTAGGAATAAATGAGTTTTTGATCAGTCCAAATACAAGTCATCTTTTTTTAGTATTCTGTTCTGCAATATATTTTTGTATATATATTGTATGCAATATATTTTGTACATTTGTGAAATCTTTATGCAATCTTTTATGCCTAATTAAGCAATACTTGTAAGTAAATCAATCGTCATAAAAGACGTTGAGAAAAAATTTTAAGGTAGGTGGCTACGTTAGAAAGTCAAATTTTGTAAAAAATACTGAATATTTTTTATCCAATATTCTTAATTTTTAAATAGTTATCTTTATAAAACGGTTCGAATTTGTTTCTGCATTCATTACTTTGGAAGTTAAATTAATTATCATATTTGTGTAATACACTTAATGTTATTTTATATCTTTAAATGCTATTTTCTCGAATTTTAAATTTTTATAAAATTTTCTTCAAAAAGCCTTACAAATTAAAATTAATGCATATTTTTATAATTTCTCAATAGTAGTTATTGAACTATATTATAAGTAATCTATTTATTTAAATAGATTTGGCAGTTGTTTAAATGTTTCATAATGTGAAAAAAACTGATAATTTCTTATTTTTTATAAGTAAAAATTCAATATTTAAAGATTAAATTGAAATAAAGCTTATTTCTTAGTTTAGATATTAACAACATTGATTTGAATCTGTCTGCATGATTTTGAACGATTTCGTTTGATAAATTTCTAAGTTAGAAGAGTGTAACTTTAGAAATTACTTTTTAACCAAAGAATAACAATATTTCTTAAAATTTTCAAAACGCTTTTATCTTTTAACTGATATCATTTTGTTTCATAAGTTTCTTTTTAAGCTATTTTATATCAATATTTTCAAAATATATATTTTAACGTATTTTTAATCATCCTTAAGTTAGTTATAAACTTTAAAATCACAATTAACTGCAAGAAGAAAATAAAACTCAGTTAAAAACATCTGAAAACCACTGGGAGGAGCCCCCCCCCCAAAAAAAAAACTGTTTCACATACTCTCCAATAAACTTGTCAATCCCTTGATAGATTTAACCCGATATGTTAATCCAGCAAGGGATTGATTGAATAGATGTTAATTCTGTGTACCGAATTTTATCTATCTAGCTCTCTCCGTTTTGTAGTTATCATGTTAAATTATATTCGGACGGCAGGATAGACAGGCTTCCTCTGAACAGATGTTGCTTAACATTTGATGGAAATCTGCAAATTTGGTGTAAAGTCCTTATACCGAATTTCAACCGTCTAGCTCAAAGTGTTTTTGAGTTATTCTTATCACAGACAGAGATATAATGCCAAAACTGTGTTTTTACAACTTATGGAAGGCGAAGAAGTTCGAATTTTTCGACGATCACTATAGTTTCTCTATTCTACGTATACGAGGAAGTGTAGCAAAACAAATTTTTTTAATATTTTCGTAACTTACAGTTTCATCGTAAACGTTAAAATAAATGTTATCTTTCATTAAATTCATATTAATATTCAAAATTTTTTCTTCGATCTAACTCTTACGAATCCCAACTCTTTATTATATACTCATAAAATTATATCCATCTTGTCATTATTTAAAGTAAATATACCCCTTTCGCCGGAAGTTAATGCCAACGCATTCACCGAACTGCTATCACACCTAGCCAGATGAAAACATCCCTTCTCCTCTCTCTATCTCTCCGACAGAAAGCTCTAATTAGAATAAATCCGAGAATTCTATAGAGGCATGCGAGCTATATAATGAATTCCCCTTGGAGCTCAAGCTCTCATTTACTGTTTCCTTCTAAATCATTTCTATCAACGGTCATACAGCGCTGCGAGCCTTGTTTTGATAGAGCACCTTCCGAAAAGCAATTACACTGTGTTTACAGGCAAAATTTCATGCGAGCCCTTATCTAGTAATTCCATACCTTCGCCGCGTTTTCATAGGTATTTTCTGTCTGCAGGTGGTTGTTAGTGTAGATGAGAGGTTGTTGAATGGAGTACCGTCATCTTCTGAATAAACTTTGAAGTCCACTCCGGGAGTTGGGGTATTTGGAAGAGTCCCAAATGTTGATTTCGCTATTTTGGGGTACGAATTTGGACTCGTATTTGGTGGGTCTGAGCCATTACCGGTTGTTCAATTAAAATTATCTTTACTAATAATAAAGATGAATGTGTTGTGCTGCCGTTTAAAAGGACGTACTATTTGACCTAGAACTATTCGTTTTCTACATATACACTTTAGAGGTGAAAGTGTGCGCGTGTATATATATATATATATATATATATACTAGCCGCCTTTGGCGACCAGCCGGTTCGCCAGTATTACCGCTCGCTACAATTTTCAATTAAATATTTTAAGTAACTGGTCTCTTAATAGATTCTCAAACAAAACATTTTTAATCTTCAAATTTTGATAGTCATACCAAACTTATACTGTTGTTTAGATCGTTTCGTTCAATTTACTATATATATTTTGCTAATTTGTTGTCATTTCCGGTAAAATTTCAACTTTAATTTAAAGTGGAAATGATTAAATTGCAATTAATATAAAGATATTTTTTAATAAAACCAAAAGTTTTATTTTATTTATCCTCTTTATTGTTATTTATTATTATTATTATTATTATTATTATTATTATTGAATATGAGTATTGCAAATAGAATCGCTCGGTATATAAGTCTTATGTGAACTACAAAATATTTTTCATAATTTATGTAATATCTCAAAGAATAATCCAACAAAAACTTCTCAGATTCAGCATAAAATTCAGTTTTTAGTTTTGTTTTCAAAAGGATTGAAATGAAATAAATAATAATATTTTGTTCCGGCCTATAAACATATTTCAAAAATTATGAAGTATAAATTTAATGCAGTAAGGTATCATATTCTGAGAAATATTCTGGACACGCCAAATTTTAAATAAATGAATGAATGTTTCTATTTTCCACAATCAACTAAGACTTATTTATGAAGTTTTGAATGTTAAAATTTTAGAAAAACTCAACATTTTCATAATCTTAGGCCATTTAATCTTGAGAAACCTGCGCGCCGATTGGCGTATTTTCTTTGAAACCATCGATGGAAAATCTAAAATTATACTTTTTTTATTGAATAGTGATATTCAAATTTTCATAAATCAGTCAGTTTAAGTGATTGATTTAGTTGATTGGAAATTAACTCTTTTTATTTAAAATATTAGTATTTCAAGAATATTTTGTTAATCGTGATTTCCACAGCAAAAGCTTTATCTAAAATCAAAAATTCGTTATTTATTACATCATTTATTGAATCAAGTTACATAAAATATAATCATTTTCCATTTAGACCATTTTACCATATCTGTGTCTTACTAAAGGTTAACAAATTAGCTGTGTGGCCCTGATTTGAATGGATATCCTGTTCATATTAAACAAAACTTGCCTTAAAATAAAACTGATTTGTTGAATTAATAATATAGAGAGTGTAAAAGATCATAAAATAATTTTTCTTGAATTTATTTTTTAGATAAAATAATATTTTATATTTGTTTCATTTCCTACAGACATTTGCCGAAAATTATATTTTTGCAGATTTCATTTCCAAAAAGATTTAATTTATTTTTAATTGGAGCTTTAATCAATGTGATGGCAACACTTTGAAAGAAGCTAATTTTTTCCCATGAATGCAAAACGTGCTCGTGCAGCTTAAAGTTTATTTTTATTTTGTACGAAAAAAAATTGTTGAAAAATATAGTTAAAATATTTATTTAAAAATTTATTAAAAATAGAAATTTAATTTTAAGGTTAAAACATTGGTATCATTTAAAAGATAAATTTTTGATCTTTAACTTCATGTAAAAATCTTTTTTGTGAGGTAATATTTTCGGAAGTTATAGCAGAAACACGTCAAAATTTCGCTTAATTTTTAAATAAATAAAATTCTAGTTAAAAATTTGAAAAAATAACCCCCAGGTGCACATTCCTGGCCTACAAGGTATACACGTGCCAAATTTGGTAGCTGTAGGTTGAATGGTCTGGTCTGTAGAGCGCCAACACACACACATTGAGCTTTATTATAAGTATAGATAATATATAATCCTAATTTGAATCCCAATTTCTATCTCAAATTCGTTCCCTGTTAACTTCATTCGAAAATGTTTTCTTATTTCCTCGTCTAAATTCCACTTTTTTATTTAATTATTTATAACATGAGCTTTATAAAATTAATGATTATTTATTTTCTCACAGTCCGAACAAAGGGATAATATTCTAAGCATTACGGATTTTTCTTTTAAAGATATCCAAGATTTCCTTTACCTATTATCGGGTTAACTGTCTGTCGGTCTGTACTTTCAGAAACATGTAAATGTGATAAATCAAAAACTAAATGACTTAAATATATCAAATTAGTTATATGATTTTATTACTACAAATGCAGTTTTGTGTTAATTCTTTATTTCAATCGGATGAGAAAAACATGTCTAAAATAGAAATTCAATTTTGGCTTACTATTAACATCATACCAGAGATTAGTCGCCAAAAATCTCAGCAAGAATGACACAATAAATTCTGAGTTTAAAAAATGCTAAATTCTCGCCAAAAGTTAATATTTCGTAACTGTAGTACGCTAATGCCATGCAAGGAGTTCTCTGGCATGGCAACTTTATTAGAGAGTATGCGAGAAAATTTGGGGGGAAATCACTGACACTGTTTTTTTTTTCGGTCAATTGATACTATAATTTATGCAGTAATAGATGATATATATTAAATAAGATTTTAAGTTTTATTTAAGGAGTTATGGAATTCCATTGAATTTACTATCAATCTAGTGAAACAGTTGATTTAAAAAAAAAGATACAGAGTAGAGTTAAGATGAAGAAACTCTGTTTTAAACTTTATCTATCTTTACGTTTTTGTAGTAATCGCACATATTTGCTTTCAGACATAGATCTCATTCACGATTTAGTAAAGATCGACGATGCAGAATTTTGTGCAGAAACTACATACCAAATTTCCTCAGATTAACTCGATGCGTTTTCGATAGATCCTATTCACGGACAAACAGAGCGACAGGCATATATGATTCCAAAAACGTGTTATGGTGACTCAATACCTGGAAAGTGGAGATCCCTCAATATTTCGATTTCTTTTACGATTACAATATTTTCTTTTTATATAGAGGGTGATTCAAAAGTTCTTTTAATATTATTTGAAAATTCAATAATTTACGGAAAATTGTAAGTAGAGAGGAAAAAATTGATACACATGCTTTCAATGACATGGGGTTTTATTTAAACCCAAAAAAAGTGACTAATAGATGGCGCTCCATATGACAACAAAAATACTAATTGGCATAATAATGGACTTTTAGCCAAGGTTATGTTCTTTATTACAAATGCTCAACATGTCGACCGTCATTCTCAAACTATAACTTTAATCGAGGAATAATGTTGTGAACAGCACCATATAGCACATCTATACGTATGGCAATAAATTGTCTTCGGATTTTGTCTTTTAGCGTCCTAAATGAGGTCGGACGATCGCTATAGACTTACGATTTCAAGAAACTTCACAACCAACGTCATGCAACGACAATTCTTGAATATTCGGTAACCCAAATTCTGCAGTTGTGAAAGTTAACAGATCCTCGGGGTAAGAAATGAGCTTCGTCAGTCTACAATACATCTTCTAATTTCTAAAAATAAACTCGTCTGATATGAAGTCTATTGAAGCAAACGTCATCTTCTCCCCTTTTTTTGGACTCTGTTTTTGGTTTCAATAAAACCCCATGTCATTTCAAGCATGTGTGTCAATTTTTACCTCTCTACCTATATTATTCTATGAATTATTGAATTTTCAAATGTTAACGAACTTTTGAATCACCCTGTACTTCATATAGGAAAAATTTAAATACATTTATTGTTAATCATTCTTAAAGCCAACCATTACTTCATGTTAATTCCACCACATTCACAAAAGTGATATCACACTCGGCCATATGAAAACGTCCCGACCATTCTCTATACAAAGCTCTAATTAAAATAAATCCAGGAGTGCAGTAGAGGTACTCCAGTCGAGTAATGAATTTCCTTTTAAACTGGAACTCCGGTTCACATTTGCACTTTTCCTTCTAAATCATTTCTATCAATGGCCATACAGCTCTGTAGTCTTATTTTGATGCCACGACTTCCAAAAAGTAATTACAATGTATTTACAGACAAAGTCCCTGGCAAAGCTTCGTGCGAGAGCTTATCTGGTACGTCCACACCTTTACTGGGATTCCGTAGCCAGATAGTTGTTCTGTCTAGGGAGACACTTTGAATGGAATGTTGGATTGCGTCTTCTGAATTACCTTGAGCACCGTCCTGGGTTTAGGCATTTGGGAAAGGTTCAAAGAATTGATTCTAGTGTGTTGTTTTGGAAAAGATTTGCATTCAAAGGATTGAGTTTGAAAGTTCTGAAACAGCCTTACGGCGACATGTTTGACCATATAGTAAAGTTTGTTGAAAAGAATATTTTAAAAATGGTATAATTAAGTAATGCATAAAGATGACCGATTTTCTACAACTTGGAAATGAAACTATTTTGGTTTTTCTTGTTATGTTTCAGTCGTTGAAATGTTGAACATATTTTGAGCGTCCTAAACCAATTTTAAAAATGAAATATTTTATAACTATTTCTTTTTCATCAGAATTTTAAATAATCATAACTTTGATTGAAAGTATTTTATTAATCTTCATCTTTTTATTATTTATATGATTTCTAGTATAAAATTATTTGTTTGTTGCCAATTGAAAAGTCCTTCATTTCCTTTTTCTTGTTATGATTCAGTCTTTGAAAATATGTCAAGCATTTCAGTGTCCTAAAAAGTTCCAAAAATGAAATATTTCATACCTATTCCTTTTTCATCAGGATTTTAAATAATCATGACTTTAAAAGTGTTTTATTTTTCTTCATCTAAATTTCATTATTTATATGATTTCCAGTTTAATATTATTCGTTTGTTGCCAATGAAAATGACTTCATTTCCTTTTCCTTGTTATGATTCAGTCTTAGAAATGTTAAACGTATTTTAAATATCCTAAATCAATTTAAAAAATCAAATATTTTATAACATCATCAGAATTTTAAATAATCATAACTCTGATTGAAGGTATTTATTACTCTTCTTTCAATTTTTTTTATTTGCTTGACTTCCTGTTTAATATTATTTGTTTGCTACCAATTGTAAATGGGTTGATTGAAATTTTTGTTAAATTTTAAATTTTTCTTTCAGGACAATTCAGCTGGCCATCACCGTGATTAGAATTTTACTGTCCTAAAGGGGTAAGTTTTTAAATTTGAAGTCAGTTATCGATTTTAAAATAGTTAGGAACAAAATGAATGAAAGTAGATTTTCAAAAAACATTATCATTAATTAAAAAGCAGTTAAATACCCAGTTATATTGATGTTACACTGAAATTCTATACTTTATAATTGATATTATTTTTAAGGAAAGGCCAGTATTAAGTGAAGTTTTAATTTCTTAGATCAAAATTGGTTCTAGGTGAAAGCTTCTGTCATTTCACTCCGATCAAATACTGACATATATACTCTGTTTATAATCTGATACCAGGATCCTGACATATATGCAGTCCTAACCTCTCTTTCATACTCATTCGTTGATTATAATTTCTGTAGACATTTATAGAAAAATGCTTGAAAACATAAACATTTGCTCAGATCATTAATTCACATTACCAAAGAAACATTTTCTGTCTTAACAAGGAAATTTGTACTATTAAATAATGTCTTCTAAGTTCTTCAAAAATGACGTATACCTTCAAAAGTTGTAATCCTAATCCTAAATATTTAAAAAATTTCCAAATTCCTATCTAGTTTGTAATAATGTTCAACTTGATGGAAATCATAGGATCGGCATATTAAAATTGATCACGTTATCCTATCACATTTTAAAAACAACAAAATCATGAATAGTGATTCTTTAAATATATATATTTATCTATAATAATCTTGCCCTTTTTTCTAAAAAAAAGGAAATTAATTTATTCAAAAAGTACTCAAAGTCTATTGCTATTCGATTTTTTCAATAAGTTCTATAAAATTTCACTTTAACTGAAGTATTATTGAAAGGATGAACCTTATGGTCAATTTAGGATAAAGTCATTCCTTCCCATTTTTATCCCTTGCATTTTATATATGTATATTTTGGATTTCCTGGATTTGAAAAGTTTTTCTGTATACCTCCACATCAGAATTTGGAATGCTATTTAATTCGAAAGTTTCAGAAACGATTACTTTGATAATTTATTGAACATCGAGGTGTAATATTGTTTGGGGAGGAAGGGGGGAAGGGGCGACTTATAATTAATATATAAGTGAAACTATTTGTGGTTGAGATATTTAGCATAATATCATTACTCGTATTTTTCAGTTGAGGAATAATTAATTCTTTAATAAAAATTTTAGAACTCTTCAATGTATTATATCAAGACATGTATCAAGTATATCATGCCTAAGACCTAAATGCTAGAGAAAGTTTATAAATGTTTTAAAATATTGAAATATTAAGATCACTTCAAGATGGCACCATTAGCTCAAAACAAAAATTTTATAAAATTAATTCACGTGCTAATAATTAAATGCTGAAAATATAAAAATAATTGAATAATTTGATAAAATATAATTTAAGAAAACTTTTCCCCGACTTCTTTACCTTATCGTTGTGAATCTATTGGGTTGTTCGGAAAGTAATTTCGTTTTTTCCCGACAGAGGATTTAATTGTATTTTTTTTTTGCACCCAACTTCACATTTAAGCCGTATAATTTTTATATGCTTTGAGAGCTCATATAGCAAGTCTTGTGTGTGAAAAATACCAATTAATTCTACGCAGTAGTTTTTCGTTGGTGCCCTTTTAAATATGGAGAGCGATAAGCAGCATTTTCGACATATCTTACTGTTTTTCTACAGAAAGGGTAAAAATGCTGTTCAAGCCAGAAAGAAATGGACCGATGTGTATGGAGAAGGTGTGTTGACAGTACGCCAGTGCCAGAATTAGTTCGCTAAATTTTTTAGATGGTAAAACCTTCACCTCAAATGAGAAGGTCAAAAACCACCTCGATCAGTTTTTTGGCAGCAAAGACCAAAAATTTTATGAGCGTGGAATTATGCTACTACCAGAAAGATCGCAAAAGGTGTTGAACCAGAACGGCCAATATATAATTTAATAAAGTATTTGTTTATTATACGAAAACTGTCTTTCATTTCCACAAAAAAAAAACGAAATTACTTTCCGAACAACCCAATATATTTCAAGTTGCCTTGGTTTTAATAAAGAAAATTTAAATTACTAAAATAATAGACTTTTTATTTAGTAATGAAAAAGAGTAAAGCTGTTATTTAAGAATAATCCATTTTTACTTTTTTTTTCAAAGTAATATTTCATATATAGTTATTAACTCATGTTATTTATTATTATATCGTCGATATATTACTTTTTTTCCTCACTGCAAGCGGTTACTTCTCTTGCCACTTGATCCAAATGTCATAATATTAACGGTCCGACTGGATATAAAAGCAAACAAAAAAATCTATGATTTACGGGCTTGTTTCTCATTGAATGAAGAATGGCATCGATTCCTTCTATCAAAGAAATCGAGGATTTTCTAGCGTAAAAAGAAAGATTCAAAAGGCTATTCATGCGATGGATGTGGAAGAAAGAGGCTTCATTCACTATTAATGGGCGGAAATCCAATCGAGATTTTTTTCATCTAATTATAAGAGATTTTTTTTATTTTTCTTATCATCGATAAAATGATTTATAGCAGAGTAAATCGTTTGGATCGATCGGAATTCATAGTTATTATTTTTTTAAAGATGCTTTTTTTAGCGGATTAGTTTAATGGTTAACTAATTTCCATTCTAGACAAGCTAATTGAAGCGTTCGTCCAGTGTTGAAGTCCGTTATATTTTTTCTCCTTCATAATATTATACGGTGGTTTGACATTTTTGATGAATCAACTCAACCATGGTATTCTTTTTTTTTTCTTCTGCTTGAGTATATTCAGAGTCTGATATTTAGATAAATCGAAAAGAAATTCGCAAGAATTTTTCTGTTGGTCGGTTTTATTCATTCATCAAATGTAATGATATTTTAACAATGGGTCGTTTTATTTTTTCTACGAGTAAAGAGTTAAATTATATGTATATTACTCTATGTAATTATATGTATATTATATTAAAAGTTCATCTATTATTTTATTTAATGTTAGAGAGAATATTGTATAATATTAAATTACACAGGAAAATATTGCTGAATAATGTTTTAAACAGTTTTAAACTATTTGAAACAGTAAACCATTATATGTTAACATCTGGGGTCTAGCTGTTTCAAAGAAATAAAGGTTGTGTTTAACTTCAAATGTACCTTATACCTAATACTAAATGTACCAAATATTAAATATTCGATAATTATAATTCCCTCAGTAAACTATTTTTATGTATCAAATTATGCAAGACATTTAAGCTGTTTAATTTTAATGACTCTACACCTGTTCTGTTTATTGCGTGTATGAACCTTCCTAATAGATTCAAGTCCCATTTCTTCATAGCACCATTAAAGAATAAATATTCAAATAACATATCTCTAATTGCACGTTACCTTTTATAGTAGTGTATTATACTTTTTGTAGTACATACTTTTAGAGACTCTTTCTTATTCTCCATGTAAACTGCATAGATAATAAAGAGAATCTTTTTTTTCCTTGGCTTCCAACAATGGTAAAAAATCATACAATTAAACATTTGTAGAAAAATTACCATTGCTTAATTTTTATTGCAATATTAATACGCATTACTAATGGTATGCAAAAAGATTTTAAATGTTAATATTAAAAAATATTTGCACTTCATACAAGCAGCTGTCATTAAAAATTACATTTTAAGAAAGTAAAATAAATTTTCTGAAGTTATTGACATATGTAGTATTTCTTTAAAATATCAAACTTTTTTTAATTCTTAATTAAAATTGTAATTACAATTTTAAAAAAAAACATTTCGAGTGTCGCGATCAAAAAACATTTCTACCCCCCCCCCACACACACACTCCTCCAGAAATACATCTGTGCTACCTGTGTGAAATGTATTCCACGACAATGGCAAAACTAAAGGGATAATTTAACCCAAATAAATTTTCAATTTTAAATCTAAATTTCTGAAGCACCACATTTATATAACAAGTAAGCCTTTCTCTCAGGAACGATGTGGTACTATTTTTAATCCATTTTCACTGAAATACACTGCTCTCGAGACCGAACAAATAAAAACAAAAAAAGTCTTTTACGCTTGATGCAGCCACTTGGATGACATCCAGAAGTTACAAAAAACTGTGTCTGGAGCTCTAGAAAAACGCAAAATAAATAAAAATTGGGCGCGAAAAAGCATCAGACGAGATTTTAGACGAGAAGATAGACACGGGATTTCAACTAAGGAAATAAAATCATCTTGCGCAAATAAAAGAGTTAGAATAGAGTCTATTTTATTCGAGTAAAATAAGAATAGGATGTTGTATTTTCTTATGCCTTAATGCATTTTGAAAATTCAACGTTCCACACCTGAGAGTTTTATTTATTCATTTTTTTTTCGAGTTCTCAGTTGAAGAACATACCTTGAACCTAATGTGTATTTTATAGCACTGTTTTGAAGTGAATTTCTCTTATCTTGTGAAATTCTTATTTGAAATATAAATAATTCTTTTCCGAAAATATACGTAAGTAAACATTTTCCTGCATGATTTTTTTCTTTTGTTTTATACATAAAAAAAAATCTGTTTTTTTTTAATTTATAATCTTGATTTTATGAAATAGCATATAAAGTTTCGGACGGTCTATTGTTTACAGTGTATTTTTGAGGGGTTTATTATCAATATTCTTAGGAAGTATATTAATTCTATCTATTTAATCGATATAAATTAAATTTATTAATCGTTATTTGGTTTATTGTTAAGTTTTGCTTTAAATTTTAAATTAATCAAATATGTATGTTTCAAACAGTAAATAGTGAATTCCGTTTTTTTTTTTTTTTTTTTTTTCGAAGCAAACATGCCATTCCAAAGAAAATGAATAAATAATTATTAAAAAATTATTTCATTTCAATTTAATCGGTATAAATTAACTTTAATCGTTATTTGCCAATTATTAATCGTGATTAGTAATTAGGTTTTGAAGTTAATTAGGTTTATTTTTAAGGTTTTGTTTTAAATTTTGGACTAATCAGATCCGCATATTTCAAACGGTAAATAGTGAATTTCTCTTTTTCGTTTACCTTTACTTTATATTCTGATCATGAATTTTTTTCAAAGCAAACATAACTATTAAAAGAAAATAAATAAATTATTATTAAAAAATTATTCTATTGCAATTTAATTGGTATAAATTACCTTTAAACGTTATTTGGCAAATATTAATCGTTATTAAATTTATTGCTAAGGTTTTGCTTTAAATTTTGGAATTATCGAATGTGTATATTTCAAACGGTAAACAGTGAATTTCTTTTTTTCGTTTACCTTTACTTTATACTCTAATTATGGAATTTTTTTCAGAGCAAACATAACCTTTCAAAAGCAAATAAATAAATAACTATTAAAAAAATTATTTAATTCTAACATTTTAAATTAATTGCTTATAAGTTATTTAAATTCGGCTCTATTGCACCTATCTTAAATCTGAGAATTAATAATTCAAAAAAATTATATTTGCAAAAGAAGTATTTTAAGCATCATAAACAATTATAATAAAAGAAATAAATGAGTCTAGACTCTAATAAAACAGCTGTAGTTAATCGCAGCTTGATTTCAAATACCAGCTGCATTTAATAGATTCCTATAAGTACTTCAATTAACTTAATGGTTTGAGCATTTATAAAATTGTTAAAACTTTTACTCAACAAACGGATTACTTAAAAGTGTACATTTATACTGGAAGTTATACGCTTTTATTAATATGTCATCTTACCAAAATATTCCCATTATATGTAAACCAAATCATTAAAGTAATAATTAAAGTAACTGTATGATTTAATTTTAATCAATCATTTAATGGAGAACTTTTATTAAGAAATTACTTCAAATTCTCTATTTCTAATATTTTTAGCGGGAAAAGAACCTGAAAAATCTTACCTGAAAAAAAAAGTTTTCGAAATTTTGTTTGTTATTTCATTAAATAGAGAGAACGGTTTTTTAGCATTAGAGAACTATTCTATTTTTATTCTTTCTGGAATTAAAAACATAATGAAAGCTATTTAAATGCCATTCTTTTAATGTAAAAATGCCAAAATTTTTGAAATAAAAACCGTTCAATATAATAAAAATGTTCAGTTTGACGAATTTTTATAAAACAACTACTTTGAATATTTGTTTTTTTTTTAATATATTTAGCGGGAAGAAACTTGTTTACCTTTAAACAAATTTTTGATAATTATTTCATCAAACAAAGACAGCAGCTTCTTAATATTAGAGAACTATTCTATTTTTATTTTTTCTTGAATAGAAAACAAAATGAAAGCTATCTAAATGTCATTCTTGTAATATAAAATGCGGAAGTTTGTAAAATATAAACCTTTAAATATAATCCAGAATTTTCAGTTTACGGATAATTATTAACATTCAAAAGAAAGAAAACAAAATTATTAAATAAAATAATGATATACAATTCTGGATTTGAAAAATTGGTGAATTATAAAGGGTAAATCAGCATATATGCTCAATAACGTGCAAAAAATCAAAAATATATAATCAAGTCATTTTTGACCAGGTTTCCATATTATTGTAATCGCAATCTGCTTTCATTCTTTGGGTCACAGTTACAGTTAAATACCAGAAAAGGAAGCATCCTGTTATATCTAAAATTTGTCGAAATGTAACTTTGACAACTCCATGATTTGGAAAATCCAATAAGTTCTTTTTCTGAAATCTTCTTACTTCAAGGAACCGAGCAAGTAGCCTAAACGACCGACCGACTCCAAATAAGATCATTAAAAAGTATGTAAAAATGTTGGAAAATACGCGCAAAACAAAAAAGGAAGCATATATTTCAAAAAAAATTTCATTTTGTTGAGTAAATCTTTTTTTTTTAAATTCGATGCTTTGGCATTCATGCAAAAATTATTATGAAATTCGTAATACATATATACATATAACTATTTTAACAGTATAACGAGTTTTAAACAGATAACTTAAAATTGAATAATAAATATGGATTATACCTCAAACTTAATTCAAGAGACCTTTAAACAAGCATGATCATCTTTTGAAAATTTTAAGAATATATTTTCAAAACTTGTTCAATATTTCATGACTTAACTTCAAATCTTAAATAAAACCATGCATATTTGAGCAATCATTTATATTTTTTTTAAAAAAATTCCTCTTCCACTCCAAGTAGATACTTTCAGAAAATTCTTTACAAGATATCCTTCCATATCTCCAAATATCTTTTGCCTGAGCGTGCTTCCTTCCTTCTATTTAAGGGCATCTTAGAAATTCTCCATCCGGCCGCAGAATATTTCCAAAACTGGGTCTAGAATGCGTTATGAGACATTCTTCATTCCACAAAGCACCCCGGCCACTCGAATTTTGAGCGGCGAATCCGAGATGCTTCTCGAGATCGTCTAATGTTGGCTATCTCATTTACTGGAGCACGAAATTTTATCTGCCCCAAGGAATAGGAAGATGAGTCATTCTTGGTGACTGAAGGCTATTCCCCAAGTAGTTTTCATGGAACTTTTTTTTTAGACTTTATTCATTCGGTGTCGTTGTGAAATTTAAAATATGTCATAAAATAAAGTGAGAGATTGTCTTGATGCTTGTTATAAAAAATAAAAAGATTTGTTCGTGGGAAAAGATTGAACAAATTGAAATATATTTTAACCCTTTGCGATGTATGAAGTTTATACATTGATGGCATGCAGGTCGTATTTATATATATCCTCTCTTCTCATTTTTTTCTATTTCATTATCACTGGAAATTTTCTAACAGCACCGCTCATCGCTTTACTGGAATTTCGTCATTATTAGAAGCACTAGTGTAAATACAGGAAAATTATTTAAAAAAACTATCCCGATATGTGAGCCCATAACTATCACACCCTTCACAGGAACAGAATAAAATTTTGGTTCAAGATATTTTCAGAATTCGCTTAAGAATCATATGAAAAACAACTGTTTAAACTCTAACAGTTTCTGTTACAGTGACAAAATTTGAAAATTTTCGAATGGAAACATCAACTTTTTATTGGAATATATTTTCTATAGCAAGAAACAATAAATAGCGTTGAAGTGGTATCTGTAATACGAAAATCCTCAATGCTAGACAGACCAAGAAGAAAAGAGAAAACAATTATGGTGGGTCTAACAGAGAAGGGAAATTTACCAGATTCCTCTGGGCATGGCACGCGACGACTAGATGATGTATTTATCCCTTATATCATGAATCCATCACTGATTGGACTAGATATATTAAACACTAGACTAGATATTATTATAAAGTGGTATTGCTGCCATCTCATCAGGCATTTAATTTTGCATTCTACACTTATTAGATAAATGAATCAATGAATTTCATACTGAATCACATATTAGATAAATGAATCAGTTAATTTCA
>JAPMOR010050928.1:239799-318526 GCA_026543865.1 Argiope aurantia | reverse complement strand
CATATTAGATAAATGAATCAATTCACATTGAATCCCATATTAGATAAATGAATCAATTCACATTGAATCCCATATTAGATAAATGAATCATTTCACATTGTATCGCATATCAGATAAATGAATCAATCAATTTCCTATTGAATCATATATTAGATAAATGAATCAATTAATTTCATATTGAATCATATATTAGATAAATGATCCATTAATTTGATATTGAGTCACCTATTAGATAAATGAATCCACACTTAATTTCCCATTGAATCACATATTATAGATTTTAATAATTTTAATCTTCACAAATCTTATGAAATTATGTTGGTAAATTGACACTGAACACTCCCTATACCAAAAAAATATTGTATTTCTGATGTTTATGTTTTTTATATATATTATTTTACTCCAGTCTAAGAAACTACAAAGAGCCCCCTACAAACTATTTCTCCTATCTCAAGATTTAAAAAAAAGAAAACTTTTTTCTCGGCGTTATTAAAATTGCTCGCTTCAATGCTTTAGACTGACTTTATTGTATTGCTTTTTTTTCCTTATCGGTTGAGTTTTCCTGAAATTCAATAATTGGAGTCCAAACAACATTTCCGCAACAGATAGCTCAGTAGATTTACAATCAATATCACCGCCCCGATAAACAAGCCCTTTGTTTATCCCTGGGGCTTTGGGTAGTCACGCCCCAGCGAATGCTTTCTTTGCGGGCCGGGATGGCCGTAAGTGTTGAGAGAAAATTTAAAGAGCAATCTCTTGTGCAATAGTAGATAACGGGGCCGAAGGAAGTATTCTTGCTGCCTCAACCCCCCTCCTAGTCCCTTGCGTAAAAGTGGAAGTTGTGTTAATAAAATAGATTTATCGTCATCGTTTTCAGTGTACATACTCTGATTTAAACTTTTACGAGCTTATCTATTGTTTTCTAGGATGCAGATAGGCAGTTTTATGCTTACATACCAAAACGGAGGAATCGAAAGCGATTGAAGAACTGGCTTCTTTCTATTTATGCATGTTGTATATAGGCAGAGGAATGGGATGTTTTGGATATATTCATAAAATCGTTATTTTTGGAGAGAAAAGGAATGAAGTAGCTTATAAACGCTAATAATGTCGTCGGACTGAATGATACTCATGAATAGAAAATCGCAATTTAATATACATAAATACATTTCCAATTAGCACATTGCTTTACATAATATTTCCACGATTTTTCAATGTACCGAACGGCTTACAATATCTTGGAAATATAACGATATTTCTAAAAATATACTAACGATATATTTTATTAATGGAAGGACTTTTTGGATACCTTCAGATTTTGGACAGCCACTAATTCCATTAATTGTACAGCGACTTTTCTAGTAGTATAGATACTAATTTCCCTTATTGTCCAGCTACCAATTCCACTAATTGCACAGCCATTAATAATCAGTGCCACTGATCTTGCAAGTCAATAATTGGATTCCCTCAGATACTACACAGCCACTAATTCGTATGACTAGAAATGCAAATGGTCATTCAAAATCTATTTTGAAATGGACTTTTTGGATTCCTTCAGATTTTGCTCAGCCACTAATTCTACTAATTGTACAGAAATTGAACTAATTGGATAACCATAATTCTACTAATTTCACAGTTACTAATTCCACTGTAACTAATTAATAACAGTGCCACTGATTTTGCAGAGTCACTAATTGCCTTCAGATTTTGCCACTCATTCTTTTTTGCTAAAAATGTAAATAGTGTCTCAAATTATGCTTTGAAATTCCCTCTTATCATCTTCGAATTCTTCCCAAGTTTGTCTTTTTCCATTGTGCCCTATCGTCAAAAAGTTCTGTACAATGTATCCACGATTTTTTCCAATATGCTGAATGCCTTACAATATCTTGGAGATATCATGGCAATATTACCGGTCATTTTTTGCTAATGGATTATTTTTGGATTCCTTCAGATTTGTGCACAGCCACTAATTCCTCTTATTAGATTTTACTAATTATATAGCAATTCGATTCATTGCACAGTCACTAACTAATTCCACTAAATGTACATCCACTAATTAATAATCTGATTTTGCACAGCTACTAATTGGATTACTTCAGATTTCGCACAGCCATTAATTCACTAGGCTAAAAACGTAAATCGTCACTAAAAATACATTAAAAATTCCCTTGTATTATCACCGAATTCTTACCAACATATTGCTCTATTTCCATTGTGCCCTATTAGCACAAAGTTTTGTACAATTTTTCCACAACTTTTTACAATGTGCTGAATGCTTTATAATATCTTGGACAGACCATAATGATATTATTGGGCAGTTTGTGCTAATTGAATAAACAGTCCATTTGGAAAATCTATCTTTCACAATCACTAACTAGTACTGCTAAAAATGTACAAATCGTCACTCAAAATATGCTTTGAAATTCCAAAGTATGTCTCTCTAAGTTGGGTGACTTCTTAGCCTTGTATTCTGATCATTTTAACATTTTCTGCATTGCGTTCAGTATGCAGATTTAATAAGTGATTTCTGTGTCCCTTAAAGAATCTCTTAAATAAAGATAAGTGATTAAATTATCTCCCTTAATTATTATTAAGAATTAAAACTGATTAATTAATGTACGAATGTTTTGTGGGAGGGAGTAGAACTGTTTCATTAAAAAAAACTACTAATGGATAAATAGATTTTAAGATTAATGTTCTTTGAAATAATTATCGCATTAGCAGTTCTCACAATACGTTAATACATTTGGTCAATCGGAGCAAATATTTATTTTTGGATATTGTTTAGTTAGCAAAACTTAACAACATTGAAAAAACTAAACCATTTTAACGACCTGACAACAGTAATTATGTTCAAAAAAGTAATATTTCAGTTACAAATTTTTAACAACAATAGAAACATCTTTACCTAAAATGAACCTCTACCATGTGACACCATAGATATGAAGATGAGAAGCTTCCTATTCCTTAGTTGGATAGTAATGTTGAAGGATCGAATTATCTGCATTTCAACGACGGAATATACTTCTTGCAGGAAAGGTTGCAACGTCATCGAGAGTAGCCATTCGAATTTAACCTTAGTTCCTTCCTCAGAATCATTTCGATGATGTTCATTCATTTTTCTTTCATGCTTCAACAGGACATTGGTAATTCTTTCGTAATAAGCTACAATGAAGCCTCACTGAGCATCCATAATTCCATTCCTGAATCTTTCTCGTAATATAAAACACTTATTCCGAGAAAAAGTTTTTACTTAGAATTATTGTAAAACGGGATAAAGCTCTCCATTCCTAAAAAATAGTATAATAATGTATTATTAATAACACATGCTTTTCTGCAAGAAAGTTGTTTAAAGGCATTTATTTTTGCCCCTTTTTCAAAATTTGGCGAAATTTCAACAAGAATTATCGTTAAATAAATTTGCAGCAAGCATAACTACTCCCTTATTAGGGTGATGCTTTCCAACATACGATGCAAAAGTCTTTCATGCTGTCAGCATATTCCTTATTTTCATTCGAAGATTGTTGTCTTGCTGAGATCCTTATCTCTCCTCCTTTTTTGATCAAACCTCCTTGTCAACTTTTTGCTATGACACAGAATACAGCTTCATAAATTCTTCAATAGTTCTATGAATGGTTCTATGCTGGTTATGTTTTTCCAGCAATTCAGCTTTGCCCTTGATATCCATTCCTGGTCTTATAGTCTTGAGCAGAGACGCAATCTCGTCGATTAAGGCTTTACAAGCATTAGCTCAAACCTCTAGGAGTCGCATTCGACAGCGCTATCAGGCCGAAGGCTTTTTTCATGCAAAAACCATTTACCTTTAAATAAGGGCTCAACATGGACTAATAAGCTAGATACATGCCACTCTTTCATATAACATCAATATGTCTCCTCGTCACTCTATTTGTGCAACATCGCTGATAAGAGAACAATTTACGTTTGGTTTATGCGAATCACTCGTTATTCGAAAGCGTGGTATGACAGCATAAGACTGTTTAATACAGTATAATATGGAAAATTAGAGCAATTAAAACAGGACACTTCAGCAAAATATTTCAGCTTTAAAAGAATGCTATCTGAGAAGAGAATGTTAGATGTGACTTTTCTGCACTGTATTAATGATATAATATTTCATATATACATTGTATAGAACTACATAAAGAATTTGTAATATTACATTACAAATACAGAATTAAATCCTTTTTTTTATATAAATCAAAATTATGTAAGATTTATGCTGCTATGCTCGCGCTGTTGCATTTGTTTATCACATGAGCAAAATTCATTAATAAATCTGAAGACAAAAAAGAAAATTAATATTTTTAATATATATGTATTAAAATAGTTTTTATTCATACGATTAAATATTTCTCAAGAAATTAAATACTGCATTATAAGAGTAACTTTTTAAAAAACTATGCCACCGTCTCACAACTTTATAGGTTGCATACAATGAAATCGTTTGAATTTCTTTTTTGTTTCAATTTTGCATGCACCAGCATAAAATTAGAAATTTCCTAATTTTTTCATCTTATTCAGCATTTCTCTTTCATTAAATTAGTTATATTCTGAATGTTCTGAATGTAAAATGAAATCAAATGATCCTATTTAAATACTTTTGACTTTCTTGCTACTTCTTTACGCTCGATTGGAAACAAAGCGATATTGGAGTAATTCCTGCTTCTGACTTTTCTTTGCATTAAATAGTCGAAAACTGTCGTGTAAGTTTCAATGCAGATTACATTTACATTTGATAAAAGTAAAATTAATCTCATTTTTCCAAATTCTTTTAACATCGACAGTAATATACGATATCGTTCAAATTTTTTTGTAGAAAAATATTCGTCAATATTTTCATCTCCAATTATCTGTGAACACAGTAACTCGGAGAAGGACGAACGAAAATGATAAGAAATATACAGTTGAGACGAAATTAATGCGAATGAATTTTTTTTTCTTCTTCTTCACACTGAAACTGTATATCTGTATCATTTTTTGGAGAAATGTTTCTGCGGTAAAATTTATTTGTTGTTTCTAATTCAGATTAAAAATAGCGATTAAATACATTGAATATGCTGTTTCCACTCTCTAAACACAAAACTCTGTCGCTAGTCATTTATCCAATCTTATTTAAAGTACAAGCATAAAAATATAATGTAAAAATAGTTTAAAACGAAGAAAAAGTTAAAGTTAGTAAATAAACAAGTGCTGAAAACACTATATTAATTTCTTATCATTTGTATTTTTGTAAAAAATTTCAATATTTTAATATTGCTTTTAAACATTAATGCAAAAAAGTGTCTACTCACTACTTTTTATTGTTCCGCTTTCTATATTTTCCTTGCATTAAATTTATTAATTATATATGAAAAAATATTTATTCGAAAAATAAAACTATAAAAATATTAAAAAAATAATAAATTCACTATAAAGCAATTAGCTTTATTATTATAGAGCTAAAATAAACTAGAAATGTGTTCATTAATTTTCACTTGGTATATTTAATTAGATTAATTAATTTTGAATAGTGCTTTTAAAACACATAATGATTCTAACGATTTGTATACATTTCTGTTAGAACACATTTCGTAGATATGTGATGTGCTTTCATAATATAACAAATTTTTATATAACGATATATCCAATATAGCATATTTCGACAACTTTTCATAATATTAATGTAGAAAAAGTATTCATTATATTATGCTGTCAAAACTGCTGCTTTTAAATGCGCAGATTTTTATTGTAATCAACTTGTTATTGTTCACAACTTTGAAGTCATTAAGATTTGATTATATACGGCTAATCATTTAACGTAGTTTATATTTAATTCAAATATTATTCTAGTAAAACAACATTATTTTTCTCAATACTGATATTTTCTAATCATTTATATCAAGTAATAATTCAAAAAGATCATTTAACCCAAGAATGCGTCAGTTTATTTTTTGGAAAAAAAAATATATGGGCTCTGAATAAGTGTTTATAATTTAGGAAAATTATTAAAAAATATTTTTTCTTCAAATAAAAAAAGCTTTAATGTGCTAAATGTTTACATTACGAATTAAACAATGCCCCAGCTACAGAAGTGACATTGTAATAATTTGGTATAAAAATAAAAGTCCATTTGTCCATTTTTACCCATATATACACAGTGTCTCACAAAAGTGATGGGACACTTGTGCTTTACAAAGGGAAACTGTAATAAAATAAATTAAAAGAACATGTACAAATTTTTTGTGGGTGTGTTTCATACTTAAATTCAGTAACAATTATTACATAACATGCATTTTATCAAAATATTAAAACATTAATTTAATAAAAATACAATTGTTTAGAACGGAGCAAAAAATAGCTCACATAAGTGATGGGACACCATTAGATATGCAACAAAATCGTCTGAAATAAGCAATAAAAATATTTTTGGTATTTTTATTTTTACTCAAAAGCAATTGGCAATAATTTATAAAATTGTCTGCAGTATTTCTCTCCAGTTTGTTTTGGAATTTTTGTGTTTTTTAGCTCTGTGCAGCCATAAATGCTAAACGAAAAGAAACTTCGCCTGAAATTCGAAAATTAGTTATTAATTTGCATATTGAACGTGGAAAATCTATTAGAAAAACTGCTGAAACAGTTAATTTGAGTCATTCAACAGTTTTCAATATCATTAAATGATATAAAAGGAATCATATTATTCAGGATAATAGAAGACCTCGCCGACCATCAAAGCTATCCAATGGAATAAAGCGAATTATCTATCGAAATATTTAAAAAAATCCAAGAAAGAGTGCTCCTAAAGTTGCTGCTGATTTACAAGCATTATATGGAATAATTGTTAATCCTGAGACTATTAGAAGGGTAATTCGATCTGCTGGATATCACGGTAGAGTAGCCAGGAAAAAATTCTTCGTAAATGTAAAGAATAGAAAACTCAGACTAGCTTTCGCAAAATCCAACATAAATAATAATTCTGATTACTGGAATAAAGTTATATTTGCTGATGAAAGTAAATTTAATATATTTGGTTCTGACGGTAGAATCTTGGTGTGGAGTAAACCCAGAGAAGAATTTCACAAACAGAACTTGGTGCCAACAGTAAAACATGGTGGAGGATTAGTTATGGTATGGGGGTGTATGTCGTCAGCTGGAGTTGGTAATCTTGTTTTTATTGACAGTATATGGATCAGTGCAAGTATATTGACATTTTAAAGCAAAATTTGAAATCTTCAGCACGAAAATTGAACCTTCATAACGATTTTAAATTCTACCAGGACAAACACCCCAAGCACACTTCTTTGAACGTTAGACTCTGGCTGCTGTACAACTGTCCTGAAATAATAAAAACACCACCACAATCCCCAGACTTAAATCCCATAGAGAATATTTGGCAGGAATCGGAATCAAGAATTCGCAAACACACCATTTCTTCAAAACAACAATTAAAATCGGTGCTTCAAGAAGAATGGAGTAAAATCACTCCAGAAATCACAAAAAAATTAGTCGAATCCATCCCAAGAAGATTAAATCACGTTTTAAAAGTAGAAGGAAATCCAACAAAAATATTAAAACCTTTTAAAAAGTAAAATTTTTGGATAAATATTTGATGGAAAAGTAAGTGTCCCATCACTTATGTGAGTCATTTTTTGCTCCGTTCTAAACAATTGTATTTTTATTAAATTAATATTTTAATATTTTGACAAAATGTATGCTATGTAATAATTGTTACTAACTTTAAATATGAAACACACCCAAAAAAAATTTGGACATGTTTATTTATTTTATTACAGTTTCCTTTTGTAAAGCACAAGTGTCCCATCACTTTTGTGAGACACTGTATATATATATATATATATCATAATAATGATAGAACTATTCATACAACAGCCATTTTGGTATTTTCCGAAGTTTCCAGTTTAAATCTAATTCTAGTACCGCTAATGACATATATCGGTCTTTTCTACAAATTTTTATCAAAAAGAATTTAAAAAAGCATTTCCAAACACTCATTGTTGCCCATTGGAACAGCCATTAAAACCTCATAAATAGAAATAAAAACGTTTGGCCAAATGACTACACATTGCACCGTACGGTTCAACTTCTGAACGTTAACAAAGGAATTTAAAAGTCACGATATCATTAACCCATTTATAACCTGTAAAGAGCTAGGAATAAAATATTATATACTATCATTATATTTTTTCTGGTCCTACTAGAATTAAATAAGGCAATTAAAACTCACAAAAATTTAAATTCATAAAAAGTTTGAGAGAATTGTCATGAAATTTAATTTTTTTTATCCATTCCGCTATCTGTTGCAGACAGATATAATGAAAAAAATTTCGTAAAGCATTAACGATGTCATTTGACTTTTCTTTATGTAATATTTTTTTCTTTCAAACTCAGATCTCAATTTACGATATTATGGAATACACAAATACCAAAAAAAAAATGTTTTATCACTTTTGCTAGAGGCATTTCTTATCTCTCGTTTATTATTAACTAGTTTTGCGTTTAATAATTAAAACCACGGCTTTTATCAAAAGTTAAACAAAAGATCCTTTCAAATTTTTGCAACTTTCTTTATAAAAGGCTAAATTGATACAACTTTTTGGGACGGGAAAAAACAAGTCTTTGTTCTGTCAGGGTAAAAGAATAAATAAAATAGTAAAAAAAATATAAAAAGTACCTTTGCTTTCTCGGCATTGATACTCATTGTAACATCTATTCATCCTTCGGGTTTTATTTCTTAGAAACCGAACGTATATTTTTTAATTGGTATTCTGATATCACCACCGTTCTTTTTAATTGAACCCAGATTCATTATAATTTTGTCGTTCGAATCTGAAAGCATTCTAGCGATATTAATAAAACCAGCTGAAAAGATCTTTTTCTGTTACTTTTTTTCTTTCTTTCTCCTCTTTCATTTATTTTATAAAAGTCGTCTGCATTTTTTCCTCTTCCTTTCAGTTCTGTGATCTTTTCGTTTTAATTAACGAAGAGCGGTGGAATGAAGTGAAAGTTGAAGTCATTAAGTCAAAAGCAAACCATGTTTCAATCCTTAATTGCGAGTTGAAGTGTTCGAAACGAATTACAATTCTGGGCATCTCAATAGAAATGAGAAAATATACACACTCTTCGAAAGAATTATTAAGCTTCATTGCGTTTCGTTCGATTTCTTTTTTAAAAAATTGTCATTTTTTTTCTCTGCTGGTTTTATTTCAATTTATTAAGCTAAGCATTTTCAGATAATAAGCTAAATTTGCTGCTTTCCAGCTGTTTGTTTTATTTTCTTCATTTTGGCGAAGTACTCGTGGCTTCCTTTTTTAATTAAAAGTTAAAAGAAATAATCGATGTGTTGGAATTTTATGTGCCAAGTGTTTCACTTCTTGAAATTATTTAATTTAACTACGAAACTTTAATAACTTGAACTGGATGATCTCATGTGGTCTTCTGAAAAAAAGTTTTCTTTATTTCTTAAATAAGAAAACACATTTTCATACCCGAATCAAAGTTTATTTTGCTTTTCTTTTAAAAGATATTAGATTAACTCAGTGTTTAAGTTAGGATTTCCTTAAAATGGAAAGTATGTATGAGTTAATTAAGTTTTTATCTTTTCAATGTGCTGAAAAGTCTCACTTCGTAATTCACTCAATTACTTTTTATAGTTTACAGTTAAACCATTTCAAGCAGATATAATCGTTTGATTAGAAAAGCGAGGCTTAAATTAGAAAGTTTTAAATGGCAGCCAAAAATTTTAAATGTTCAGAAAACTTCAACGCACAGTAAAAAAAATCCCTTGATGTGATTGGTTAATAATTTGCTTTCGTCTCATACTTCAAAAATGAATAAATTGATATCAAAAATCATAAGGAACCCTTAAGACGAATTATTCATATTTTTAAATCTCTTAAAGTAGGTCATTATTTTAAATGTATTTAAAAATGTAATGTACAATGCGCAAATGTGTAAAAAATGTAAAATATATAATAATTTAAAAATATATTACAGTTAAAAGACGAAAATAAATAAATAGGATAAATGAATTTATTAAAATTTATAATAAAAAAGTGAAATAAACCAACTTTAGAAAGAGGAATATTCATAAACGCATGAAGCTGCTTTTAAATTCATTTTATCAAATTACTTGATTTTATGTATGGTTAAAATTTATGTGAACTTGTTCAACAATTTTATGTATGAAGTGAGAACATAAAATATTTTTTTTTTATTTTCATAATTAAATTTGGGAAAATATTGGATTATTAAGAATCTATACATAAAGCTGGATCTAGTTCTCAGATTTTTAAAAATAATTCTTCTATATAGGATTATGGACCACTATGTCATTTCCTCTATGGAAGACCAATCAAAAACAAGATAATAATGCATCTTTAGACGCTAATAGAAATAGACCAAAGCAAGTGTCGTATACAATAAGAAAAAGAAAAATTAAGTCAACGACACTCATAAACCTGTAATCTGTACGAAAAAAAATAACTAAATTAAAAATAAAAATTTCTGAAATTATAGTAAAAATCACACTACAGGTATTTTTATTTTATTAAAAAGTTTTTGTAATTTTAAATTTATATAAAAATCAGTTTCTGCGATAATATTTTCTGAAGCTATCGCGAAAAAACATCAAAATTGAACTCAGTTTTTAACGGATTAAAATCTTAAAAGATATCTCTGCGAGATGCCTATTTTTACCTTCCAAAATATACCTTTTTCAAATTTGGTAGCTGTAGATCAAAAGGCTTTTTCTCTAGTGGACCAATACATGTTTTCTCTTTTATTTATTAATAGCAATTGTATTGAACTGTATCAGGAGCATTATCTGACCAGTGACAGTGGTCTCCCAAACACTTTCTCATATACTTTCTAATAAGCCTTCCATACCAGAGAAACCCTTATATGGTGTTGACGTACAATAGTCAGGAAATATTATCTTTCGGCGATTAATCCCTAGCATGCGTTAACAGCATCCAAGAGGCAAATTTATGTTTTAGACATGTTTTTCTTAACCTATTACAACAAAAATCTGACATAAAACTACACTTGTAGTTACAAAATCTCATACCAAATTTGATATATTTAGGTCATTGCGTTTTTGAATTATCGCACTTACATGTTCTGAAAGTAAGGACCGACATCAACCTCATCAACCCTTAGTTAGAGTTTGCTAAAAATTTGATATAAATCTGAAAGTTCAGTGTAAAGAAAGGTTACCAAATTTCAAATGTCTAACTCAAAGCCTTTTTAACTATCTTTGTCACAGACAGACAAACATTTTCTAAAAATATGTTTTTCGAATAGAGAGGTCTTGAAACGTGGAAAGCTGTGAATCTACTTCAATTGGAATAAATTTAAAAATAATATAAAAATTCAACATGAATAGAAAAAGAAATATAATATAGACAGAATGATCCTACCATTGTTATATATTTTAGAACTGTTATTTATTCTAGAAAAATGGCTATATTTTCCCTTAATAACCTAAACAGACTTAGTTGTCTGATATAGACGTATGGCCATAGCCATTAATAAAATCTAACAATCATCTCTTCCAAGCCCAACCTCTAAAATCATCTGAGAGAATGGTCCTAGAGCATTAAGTACCTAAAGAGGAAAGCAGATCATAACTCTACAGGGATAAAAATGAAATGATGGCCGCTTTACCGGCAACCTGTCCAATCCATCATGGAATTCTTCGATTACCAGACTGAAGAGTTTGTCGATAGCGCCAGCTCATCAGTCAAAGTTCCGACCCGGCCGGTTAATTCGGCGATATGGAGATAATGCCCGATGTTTCTGCGGAAGGCTCTCTGATGGATCGAGTGCTAGCCAAATCGATCGACCAGATTAAGCCGCCTGGAAAAGCTACACAGATAGTTGTCTGGAAGAGTTCCATCGACCGAATGGAATAGAGGACCAGAAAGAAATTGGAGGATTAGCGGTAATTTTGCCCGATGCAAATGGATTGCAATTCCATTGGCTAGTGGAAGTGAAGCGTTAAAGTTGTTGGTTTTTCGGTGAAAGAGGAAGAATTCTATCAAGGTTTGGATTGCTTGTGTTTTCGGGTGGTTGCAGCTGAATGCTTGAATTGTTTTGGTGTATTTGGTGGTTATTTTCAGGTTGATAACTGATGTTTTTGTGGATAATGTCATATAGATTAGATGTTCGATAAAATTCTGGAGTTTTTCTCGTATTTTTTTTAATTATTTTTTTTACGTTGCGTTTAATAGTTTCTTTGAAATTAACAATAAGATGTAAGGAAAACTTTCACGAAATAAATGGCAAAAACAATTTTTAAGAATAGCAGCAGATCTGGTGGAGGCAAGTTGATTGCTATTCCATCGATAAGTGGTAATGTTGATGTTACGCTTCCAATTTTCGGTATAAAATTGATAAAATTGATTTGTTCTTTGAAAATGGCTTAAATTTATAAAAAAAAATACATTTATTTATTATGAATGTATTTCATTATTTCCTGTTCATTCTTAAAATACTGCGTAAAAGAGACAAATGAATGATGGAGTTTCATTAAGAAAATGCCATTAGGAATTTTAAATATTAACCAGAATTGTTATGATTACAAATGAATTATAATTCCATTAGTTATGATAAATTAGGCTTTGAATTTGTGGGTTTAATGGAAAAAGAATATTCTAATGATAATATAAGTGTTAAGTTGAATTGCTAATTATTTTATATGATATACATGTAAGATTATAATTTTAAAAAACGCTTTCTTCGTTTCTTTAGTTTGAGCTGTTGAGGTATCATTTATTTGTACTATATATTTTTGATTGGTTTATACAAAAATAATATTTATTTGAAAGAGAAGTCTAATTTGGTTAATTGAAAAAATGTTTAATAAACGCATCAGATCTTAGGAAACAAATTATATCATTAGAGGTAAAATTTACAAAGGAGCCGTGGTTCTACTGACCTGAGGAAACAATGCCTTAATCTTTTATTGATTGATTTTCTGAAAATGTTTTAAAACTCATGCTAATTTTTAAATATTTAGTTAAGATGCAAATAAACATCTTATAACGTTATTGCCATTATAAGTCATTAACAATTATTAATTACATGGGAAATAATTTGGAACTTCAAAATCCGGACAGGAATTTATGGAAACATTATTTTTGCATTATTAATATTATATTATTCTACAATATTTGGAATTTTACTGATACTGCCGAAAGTTAAAAAATTTTTTCAAATAATTATGTAAATAATATTTAAAAAAACTGAGAAAATTGGTAAAAAAATTATTACTTATCTAAATGCAAAACATACAAGTATTTTAAATGCGCAAACATATAAACGATTTTCAAATTTCTTGGTGTCCATCTTGGCCTCTTATTATATATTTTGTCATGACACTAGTATCCATGTAGCTGTTCCGGCTTCATGACTAAAAGAAATGAAGTGAAAAGAGAAGTGAAGGGGATTGATACCGGTAAGAGTGCGTGCTTTAGGAAGATCTTCAGCGGAAATTCCAAGAAATGAGTTAAATTTGAATCGTAAATATGTAAATAGACATCACTTAATCGATAAAATATAACAAACTCGTATTGACAAGTAAAGAGTCTTCATTTGTATCAAAGCACGGACCATTCTTTTTTTCTAGCAAGTTTTTAAAAAAACATAGTCTTGTGTTGCCATCCAACAATTGAAGAACGAAATTTATAGAAATGGGTTTCAAAGTCCCAACAGATTTTAAAACGTTTAAATTAACACAGTACCTTGAGAAAACTGGCGAAATTTACAACTGCCGTCAGTAAATAACAGCTTAAATGTTTATTTTGGAAGAAGAAAGAGATACTCTTTATTGAATTACGTTGTTTTTGTAGAGTATACTGAATAATTATTGGAATTCTACTAATATTAAAACATCATTGTTTTTATGTAATAAAGAGTTCTCTTAAACAGTAAATAGAATATTCGATTAAAATAAGGAAGGTAAGAATTGGAATTAGTGGTAGGTGACTACGTTGAAAAATTGATTTTTTTGCGAAACTATAATTTTTTTTATTTAATATTCTTAATATTTTAACAGGTTTCTTTATAAAACCATTTGAATTTTGTTTCTAAGTCTACTTTTTGAGAAGATACACTTATTTTTATATTTTCATTTGCATACGTTTTACTGTTATTTTGCACTTTATATGGTATTTTCTAAAATATAAAATATCATAGAATATTCTTACGGAAAACATCACAAATTAAACTCTAATGCATATATTTTGGCATAATTCAAATTTGGTATAATAATTTCTCAATGTGCTCTGCAGTTCCTAAACTAGAGAATAAGTAATCTATTCATTTAGAAATATTTTATAATTGTTTTAGTGCTTTACAATGTGAAAAAATTGAATAGCTTACTTATATTAATTAAGATATATTACAATATATTTTTTAAACTATCTGCAAATTTTTAAGCAAATCATATGATAAACCTCTAAACAAGAAGATTCTTTCTTTATACCTCCAAAAAATGCTCTTGTTTCCAATTTTTAAAAACTTTTGTTACTTAACTGATATAGTTTGGTTTCATAGACGTTTTTTCAAACATTTTATGTAAATATTCAAAAATATAGCAATTTTCGCACGTTTTTCAAAAAATTCATCCTGAACAAAGTCACATACCTTAATAAATCTAAATACCATTCAGTTTTACAAATACCACATATGACAAAAACCTTTGCCCGAAGATCAACGAGACAAAATTATTTTTGATCAAGAAAGATAAGTGACATTGTGGCTTGGAAATATAACAGTAGGAGTACCAAACATCTCTTTCAGAAGGTGCCAGTAGTTTAGAAATTACTATAAATGATCTTTTTTCTGCTCTTTGAATTTTTAAGAATCCATTTTTAAACTTTTGATTTAAAAAAAAATTTTCTTTTATGAAACTTGTAATGAATGAGAAACCTGGAGCTGCCATTATCTTTGAAAACAAGCTATTGATGTACTAAAATCTTGTCTTTACATCTTAAGATTATTCGATTTCCATTCTATTCGGCCAAGCCCCTAATCTGCAAATTGTCTGTAATAATATGAGAGAACATAAGTCTACAAGCGTTTTAAAGAAATTTGCGAAGTCGGTGCAGTGACTATACCTGGAAGACTCTGACAAGGTTTTTGGTCGTTCGAAGGTTTTGAAAGAATGTAATTTGCGATTTTTTCAGTGAAATAATGTTTCCGATACTTCGCTAGAACATGGATGATATTGGAGAGCTGGCGACCATTGATTGTGAACTTTCCTTTAAAATAAAAATTCTAGATATTAGATCAGTGATTGAGGATAAGGGATTGGCTCTTTGGATTTGCAAATTGTTTTAGAAATAAAGGTATGAATTTTATTATAATGAATTTTTAAGTTTAAATTGATATATTTTTTTATTTTCCAAGTCTTTTTTAATTGTAATATATTTTAAAATGAATACATAACGATATTTTCCTTTATAAAGTGATGACCTATTTTAAGGGATCAAAAACGACAATTAAAGATATAAAAAACGTTTTTAATTATGTATGAGTAAAATAGGAAGTAATTATACTGTTGAGGTTATGCTTATCGATATTTTTGTTACCTGGTATGTTTTTCCGATAGTTAAAAAAGAACTAGGTAGGACTATATTAGGATCATTGTATTAGAAAGGATAGTTTGACCATATGCATTATTGTTATAACATATAGACGAAATCAGTAAAAAAAAAAAGGAAAAAATTCACTTACAAATATTTATGTTAAATAAATCACATCATCATCATTCAGTTGCGGAATCTTTCGTGCTTTCTGTAAGAATAAGACTTCAAATGACATAGATTAGATTTTAAATAGTGTTTGCAATGAGTATTACCAGTGGCTGAACGCAGAATTCTGCAAACCTAAGCAGCTCATACTACGAGACCCTTTCTTTATTTATTTAAATTTACATTTTTAACTTAATGAACATGTTGTTTATTTATTTTATGTAATTTTTAATTTGGTGAGTTAATGAAAATGTATACATTTTTATCTTGATTCTGTGACTTATGGTTGAATGGTAATCACGCTTGCGCGTAATTGATGACTATGAAACCATATGAAATCGGAGAATAAATCCTTACTATAGAATTTTTTTTTATTAGTCCGCAAATTCTGATTGAGAGAAATAATACTTTGTCTGTTTACAGCAACACTAATTTTTTTTTTCAAAATGTCCAGTTTTTCAAGAAATGATACAGATGTCGATATGGCAATTTCACTATTTATTTCATGCTATATAATACATTCTTAATCGAAATTTCAAAACTTTTCTTCACATTTAAATAAAATGAAAATATTTCCCCGAATTTGCACATTTTAAAAATTTTTTTTGACGGAATTAGGATATTATATGTCATCTCAGTCTGTATTGTTTTATATTTAAATCTTTTTTTTTTAACTTTTCCTCTCAGATTAATATTTTTTTTTGAAGCGCTATAAAATCATTATTTCAATTTCCACTCTTTATCTACTAACGCATCTACCGCATAACGGGTAGAGAATTTAGAGAGCTATTTTGCATATCCAAATTTAAAAAAGTAAATTAAACCATTAAAATTATTGTTATATATTTTTTCAACGTCAAAGTACTATTCACTTGGACTATATATGACTTTATTTCTATAAGTAGTTTTTATTCATATATCTAGGAGGAAATTAAATTCCCAGAAAAATGAATGCTAAATTCATTATCTTTTATATAATAATTGTTTAACACAATCGTTATATTTAATTTGCATGTGATTGGTAACCAGTAAGCCGTTACATTTAATTAAACTATAAAAATAAATCACGTGACGCATTTATCAAAAATATTTAGAAATGTGCATCTAAAACACCGAACAGGCGATTAATATTAAGAAATTTATTTTATTTGAAGAAACAGAAAAAAAGCAATTCATTTAACATCTAACATTTCACAGAAATAGCATCAGCATCTTTATTAATTATTCATTTTATTGCTCGAAAATACTAAATCTTTCTTCATTTCCTAGTCATAAATTAAAACATCGGAACAAAAAACATTCCATAATAAGAAAACGCAAAAGAGATTATTTTTATTTGCAAATGTTTACCAATTCCGATCATCGTATTCAACAGACACAAAAATAAGCAAACAAAAATTCTTTTCAATTCCCGCTCAGAAGATTATTTTTCGACGACTGCATTCAGGGAGATGGAATAACAGCAAAATAAACCATTCGAGTATCATCAGCGCAAGAACATCTCAGCTCCGCACATCAGCGATTCTCAATTCCAATTCCGAATCTCACCACTAGACTGCGCGCTTTTCTTTCCTTTCTTTTTTTCCAAGGAAACCACTGAGGAAATAAAAATTTACATTTTCTTTTTTCTCTGATTTTATTACCTCAAGTCTCATGCATATTTCAACGGGCACTTAAAACAGTATTTTCTCCAAATGTGATTTTCAGGTACAGCAAACAAAATTTGAATAAGAGAATGCATAAGCGAGATGGGGGACACCGCAGTGACACGGCAGGATAGGATATTTTCGTTTGATGCGTTCTTCTCCGGTGCAGGTGGTTTTTTAGTTTTAAATATCGTCTGCATAGCAGATGGTTGATGGCAGTAAGATCTGAAATGTTCTCATAACCAGAATCCACCTACATAAGCGAGTTTTTGTGATTTTCATATTGCTTTAAAAATACCCAAATCGTGAACAACTTTATAGATTTTTACCAATAGCCTAACCTTATATGATAACTAATATTTTATATGCTTCTAATTCAATCATAAATTAATCACTTAAATCGATAGTTAAATCGATCACTTTACTTAACCCTAGAAGATGCATGACTTTTTTTTTACAAAAAAAAAATGTATTTGTTTTGAATAACTGCATATAATGCAAAAAAGTTATTTAAAAATTAGAATGTGCCACATGGCTACAATCTACAATATGACCAAACAATATATGAGCGACACTAATTACATTATTACAATTCTGAAATAAAAATAAAAGTCTCTTTTCATTAATATATTTTTTACATGAAAAAAAATATTTTGATAGTGTTTTTAATGAGGACTTTTCATACAACAGCCATCTTGGTATTTTCCAAGCTTCCCGTTTAAATTTAACTCACTGTTACCACATATCGATCTTTTTACAAATATTTATTAAAAAAACATTTGAAAAAGAATATACAAAATCCATTGTGGCCCTTTGGAACGGCCATGTGAAGCTACACGATGCACTTTAGCGTTAATGGAATAAGTATATATTTGAGATCAATAGTGACCATACTGCTAAGTCAAGCAACCCCAATATTATATATCACAACCAGCGCTTTTTTTTATATTACTATTTTTTAAAAATATTTTTTTTTGGAGTTAGCAGTTGCTTTACTTTATATATGAATAATAAAACCTAAAGATGAATAAAATATATTTGAATCAATTTTTAAATAACAAACATTAATAAGAGTTTCATTAATTTATTTACAACAGAACAATCAATTTATATGGCTACCAGATCTCTGCAATTCAATAATAGTATCCAATAATTCATTTTACTTTCTCGTATGCGAAGTGTAAGAGAAATATTATCAAAAAGTTCAAACTCGAAATTTTAACGAATCCACATGAATTAGACATCTCTGAATTCGAAAAACACACTTTTGGAAAATGACGTCTGTGGCGAGAAAACTCAAAAACTTTTTAAACGATAAAGATGAAACTTGGCACATAGTTATTTCTGTCAAACGTGAGCAAATTCTACTCAAAGGAAGTTTGTCTGTCTGGTATATAAGTTAACACAATCAATACAAAACAAAGAGAGCTAGATAGATAAAATGAGATGCACTGATTAAACATCTAAATTGTAAACACTTATCAAATTTTGAGTCAAATCCAACAAAAGTTTAAACGACTGTTGATCTATACTTTCAGAAGCGTGAAAATGCGATAAATGATTTAAATGTATGAAATTTGATATGTGATTCTGTGACTACAATTTCAGTTCTTCTTTAAATTTTTGTTTCAATTGTATGAGAAAACGTTTCTAAAACGAAGTTTACTTTTAGATGCTATTAACCACAAGTCAGGAATTAATCGCCAAAGATAACACGATGGATTCATTAAACATGCTAAATGCAGGTCAAAGGTCAATGCGTAACTATTGTACGCCATTGCAAGGCATTGTCTGCCTTACCCAAAGTGTTTTGCCGGGGGGAAGGAGTACAATACTTTTATTAGAGAGTATATGAGAAAGTTTTGAGGGTACAACACGCAATAGTTCTCTTTATCATATAAAATATCCATTTTTTAAAGGGTTCGGGTAGGAGTATCTGCATTTAAAATAATAAAATAAATGAAACTAAATATTACATGCAGACTATGGAAGACATGAGAAGTTTAATTTTGCAAATAAATTAGAAAAATACATATTGCGCGAAAAGATTTAATTAAAAATTAATTTAAAAATTTAAAAATAATCATAAAATACCATAAGTAGCCCATGAGTTATCATATAAATGATTATACGGGGAGGTTTAACATATTGAAAATTATTCAAGTGGAACACCAACTTAATACTGATTTATAAAGGATTTTTTTGCTAGTTTCATATAGGATATCAATATTTTTTGCATGGGAAATTTTCATCACTCGAATATCAGTGAAATTTTAAGTATTCCATTTTGTGTGTGTGTGTGTGTTGATTATTGCTACTGACTAATTCTCATTTGCAAAGCATCAAAAACTTACTTAACTTTGTTACTAACTGTATGTGCGTGTGCGTGTGTGTGTGTGTGTGTGTGTGTGTGTGTGTGTGTGTGATTCATCAGTTTCTCCATGTTATTTAATATCTGCATATGAAATTGGTTTTATTATATTCATTTATTTCACCTGCAAGTGGCTCCAAACAGGGAAGTTTATTTTGTAACCTTCCTACATATTTTCTTTTCTCTAAGTATTACCACTTTAATTCTCAGCTGCATTATTCTAAGACATCCAGACGAACATGGATCCGATAATTTTAAAAAATCCATTATCTTGAATAAATCCAAATAATTAATAACCTCTACTTATATATTTTGATTTTTTATAGTTTGTTATCAATTTTAAGTGAGGGGGGTCGCTTCAGTGTCTGAATGCTATCTCGTTGAAAAGTGTTTCTAATTATCTTTACCGAAACGAAGATTCGATTATACGAGCTTCGTTAGCACTAAGCCTATCATGATTGGTCAAGTAATGATTCAATGTGTAGATAAAGTATCGGTACGTCTAACGCTAATTTAAACGTTTATCTCTTGCGAAGAACTCATCAAACTGCATCTCTCGAATATCTCTTCTATATATGGCAGCGAGGCGTTTATCTAATCAGTCTCGAATGGGATTAATATAGAAATATTCAATGGTAGATTTAGATATTTTTGAGCCATAGGCAGTCATTTTTATGAAGACTTCCTTTTTAATTTGGTCACTTTAATATACGTTTCAACTCGTTTTTAATTTAATAAGTCTATTAATGAGATTTTTAATTTTTGAAGGCAACTTTACCAAAACATATGCGTCAATATTAATATGTATTTTTTATCGCAATAAAATAATTAAAATAATTTTTTTTGAAAAATTAACCATAATTATTTGTAAATGGTTTCCATCTTTAGAAACATATAGCTATTATGATTTGTTATTAAAAAAATAATAAATTTCAAACAAATAAATAACAATAAAAATTATTTCACACGACCTGTGGAGTAGAATATAAACAATAGCTTTTAAAAAAACTAATATTCCAATACATTTTAAAAAGTAAATAATCATTCTCCACTTTATTCGATGGTGGTTTTAATCATTCAATATAAGTACATTTTATTATGTTCATATTTTAGAATTCAAAGAGTTTGCAATTTTTATAGATTTATTTGTTTGGTAAATAGGCTAATAACATTTTAATCGATCTCCCGGTAGTTCCAATCAAGGCAGCCTTAGATAACTGCCTAGCCGAAAATCTGCCACTGCCGATATTTAAGAAATTTTAATGTCATTATGTTATTGACTGTCTTGCAAACATAAATTTGCCTTTAATTCTAAGAAGTTTTTGACTTAATTACAATATTCATGAGATGATTACCTTATCGAAGGGTTTCCAAGGGAAATTGGCCCACAATATCATTACATTATTGAAATCTAGCAAAAAGAAATTTGCCTCTAATTTCTCTTGATCGTGTATATCAAGCCACTTGATGGACCAAAGACTCGTGAGGAAAGGGGAAAAGGCACGATAGGAAAAAAGGCGGAAATCTGACTTAGCTCCAATATACAGGAGATAAATTCCTTCTTGATGGGTTTTCAAAGGAAAGTGGTCCACATTTGTATTTGCTTGGAAGAGGATCAAGACTACATCAAACAGCCATCCAACTTAAAGGATGCAAACTGCTACTAAGAATCGTATCTGCCAATTAGTTGTTTTAATATGACTGGATACAAGTACATTTAGAGATTAGAATACGTAAGTTTCTTTCTTCGGTTCATGTTCCTCATAAACACCAAGGCTGAAACCTACATGTGCAGCACGTGGGAAGGATGATTAATCCGCTAAGCCACTAGTGAGCTACACTTGAGAAGGATGATTGATCCACTAGATTACTAGTGGGTAACAGGTGCAAAGGAAGATTAATCCACTAGACCATTGGTGGGCAACACATAAGAAGGGTGATTAACCCACTAAACCACTAGTGGGCGATGCGTGAAAAGGATTATTAACCCATTAAGTCATATGTGGGCAACAAGTGAGAAGGATGATTAACCCTCTAAGCCATATGTGGGCAACAAGTGAGAAGGATGATTAATCCACTAGGCCATTGATGGCACGTGGGAAGTATGATTAATACATTAGGTCATGGGTGATTTCCACTTGAGAAGGATGATGTAGAAGTTTTTGATTAATAAAATAGTAGTTAGAACAGTACCGGTGAATTGATATTGAATTTAATTTAAATGTTCTTAAATTACACCGAGTTTTAAACACTTAAGAATCCAGCTTCCTTCTTGTTTGAAATTAAAGTTCTTTTTTTTAAATTTCAATCACTATTGCGTATTTAATTCTTTCTCTGTAAATACACCTAGGGAACAGTTAAAGTGGTAAAAGATGATTCCTATCTTTAAATCTCGTGGCTTTTCAGTCATCATAAACTCTGGATTCAAAACCAGATCTAACCGTCCACTTCCCCAAACATGATAAATATCAAAACTCATATATTAAATTTATTCATTTGATATACAGGGACATGATAGGAAATGCACTTCTGACGTTTGTTATGCCTTACCATATCCCTATCGATCAAAGTTACAAGTTCTATTACCAAGTAGTCTCATGTAAAATCAGAATGGATCTTAATATAACTCATCAAATGAACAAAGATGTTTGGAAGTAAAAGATTTGAGAATAAAGTTTAAAGAAAAGGAGAGTGAACTAATTTTCTTATAACATTTTTTTTAATGAAGTCGATTTGAGAAATATCCAAAGACATATGAGTAACATTAAATGAGGTTATCTTACTTTACATGGCATTGTAATACTGCAAACAAAATATCCAAGTTTCTCTGTGAATTGAATTAATGTGTTAAATTGACTTTGGATTGATTCCATTTTTCATCCGAGTTACGCTTTACGATAAATGATTATCAAAGTTAATTTGTTAATGATGATCTTCAATAATTTAATTTTATTTTGAAAAAGTAATTAATCTATCTCTCCGTCTTATTTTTTATGTTGCTTGTTAAACTTAAATATATGAAATTTTACTTGCTGCCTTGGGATATTTAGGGGATTATATGCGATTAAAATGTTTTTAATTAGTTATAAATTTAATTCTATGACATTATTTCTAAATAAACTTGAAAGAATATGAAGGTTCAAATTCTATAAAAAAACATACGATATAAAATACATTTAATATTTTAAATTTTTTATTAATTTTTATTTATATTTTAATGAAAAATGGGAATAAAGTAACATAAATCGTAGACCAAAAGTGTTTAAAAGAAGAAAATTTAAATTTAATTAATCATAATTAAATTCGTCGGTAAATAATTTTTTTATTTTCTATTTATTAATAAAATCTCTATAGAAAAAATACTGCGATGTTTTTGTAAACAAATTATTATATGATGTGTAATATCGTACTCTATATTATTCCATTTAAACTAAAATTAGTATTAAAAATTCGCTGATCACAAGTAACGTAGAGACAAATTTCTGCTCTTGAAAAAGTATTGGGATGTTTTAGCAAACACCAATTTTAAAATTTTGTAATAGAATGCTGAAATTCATTATCTCCACATTGAAATTTTTCAGATGTAAATTCATCACAGATTCCGAACAATGCTTCAAGTATTTACTTTTCATTAAAATGGAAATTTAGTGTAAACAAAGCCTCTTACAGAACCTTTTTAAAATTACAAAAACAATGTTCAAATCAGACGATTTTTATTGCCTGTCTGTTTTATAAAATAAGTATTAGAAATTTTGTAATTTTTTTTGTTTGGTAAAGACGCTAGAACAATCTCCTGAGTAATTTTTAAGTTTAAACAAACTTCATTTCATGACAAAAATACAGCTCATTTCAATAGTAACGCAAAATATTGAAATAAAATTAATAAAAATTATATTTTTAGACAAAATTCATAAATTCTTTATCTAAAACTTTTACTAAATTCTTTTAAAACTTATTGAAAATTATTTTTTTTAAATCGGAAAATATTAAAATTGTCTTAATTATGTGTCTGGTCTAAGTTATATTTGTCCTGTATCTATGACAACATGTGAATTCATAGTTATATTTGTCCTGTATCTATGACAACATGTGAATTCATTACATTGGAAATATATATACTTAGCAGTACTGCTTTTAGCAGCATATAATCAGTATACTACTAAAAGCAGTACTCCGTAGCTAAGTCAAAAGGAAAAAGAGTACTTGCGTTCTAATTATTTCAAAATGCCATCATGGTGAGAAATATAGCGTATGTCAATATGTGCACATTACGGATCATTATAGTATATACTCACTTTTTAAAACTAGTGATTCTTTTTTTTTTTTTTTTTTTGTAACTTTGAGGTTTTAAAATAATCAAAAGACGTTCATTCATTTTTTTCCTGCAATTAAAAGACAGTATGTTGAAGATATATTTAACATATTCATTGCAGGAGAAACTATGGTTATCATTTCAGTTTTTATAGTAATTATTCATAGACATATTTAATTGTAACATTTTTAAGAAAATTGTCGTTACCTCTAAACAAAAATGAAGTTATTAATGTAAGAAATTATTTAGTTGATTTCAGTAAAAATATTACATTTAATGACCGCCTACCGTCTAAATACATTTTTATAGCTTTGAGATGAAACTGTGGAATATGTCTAATTACGTTTTGGAATAGAGAATTCATTCTCCGAAAGCTTTTATTTTTTGTTGTTGTTGTTGTGCTTCTTACTTTATTTTAGGTTGCTTGTTACTTTGTTTAAATTAATCTCAAATGTAGCACTTTTATTGGAAAAATATCAGATATTTATTATATTACTTATCGTCAATAAAAATTATAATGATTTAAAAGCTCACATTTCAAACTTTAATCGGTCAGCTGCATTCTCATGGACGAGATGATATCATCAGATACTGTGTCATAAACCAGATACATCTCACCAGTCCTAAAGTAAAATCACTAAGACGTTTCATTGTAGAAGTTCAAATTACTTAAAAAATTGGGGGGGGGAGATATGCACTTCAAGAAACTATTCAGATAAAATTATTTATTTTCTTCAACGTTTATATTGAAATTTTTACTGCAAAATTAGAATTATAAGCTTAATTGAATATAATTATAAGCTTAATTGAATATAATTATAAGCTTAATTGAAATGTTAATTGTGTATACTTCTAGATATTTGAGATAAAGTTTTAAAAAATTCGAAATTCTAGTCCAGAACATCGTGGCATGAAAAAATTTTAGGATTGAGTAGACTAATTTGTTTTCACTTGGAATGATTGCATCAGTAGTTTAATTTTGCTCAAATTTATTGACTTTTTTATATACGAAGTGTTCCAAGAGAAAATATTGTCAATTGTCAAAGACTTCGATCTCAAGAGTTTGATGAATGTTTTACATTTCAGACCACACTAAGTCCGAAAAACATATTTTTGGAATTACATTTGAATACCTGTGAACACTATTACGAATACTTTGAGGCAGACGAATGAAATTTTGTATATTGGCTTGGCAGAATATTCGTAGATTTCTATTAAATTTCGAAAGAAATCCATTCACAGGAAGTCTGCCCATCCACCTGTTCGAATACAAGAAAATATAATAACTAGATTTAAAATACTAAAAAGCTATATAAATCAAACTTAACACACAAACTTAGCATATAATATGTGGGTCAAAATAAAATTTGGTCAAACCCGTTCAAGAGTTGATAGTCTGCCGATGTGTACTTTTATATGCGTCTAAACTCAATAACTCAAAAATGCAATGATTTAAATCAATATAATTTGATAAGTGATTTTGTGGCAGTAATTATAACTCTGTGTTAAATTTGAATTTCAGTTGGATCAGAGAACAAAATTTCACTTGTGCATTAAACGTATTACAGTAATTAAAAAGCGAGTTGCTAAATATTGCACTTGGATTCACATCAAAGATCGATACATACAAATCCCGCTTGATTTTTAATTCATTAAAAAAAATTTAATCTCTCTTGAGTGTCTGTTTTCACCCTACAAATTATGTCTAAGTCAAACTCGGCAGTTTGAACAATCTTTCCTGTAGAGTGAAAATATACATATACAGATTCATACATTTTTCTTTATTATTATTCGGTTGAAAACTTCCAACTTCATTTTGACAAAAGGAAGAAAACACATGCATGAGTATCAACAATTTACTGGTAATTGTCTTAAATATTTCGAAATGCATGCATAATTTTGCAATTTCTTTTTGTTTTTGTTCTCATTCAAAAGACAGAAAAATGTATTATTTTTTTACTTCAAATGCATTCGCTTATCAGACGCTTTATTTTAAAATTAATAATAACCAAGAAAATGAATATGCATTAATTTCTATACACTTAACAGTTCTTCATTTTTTTATCATTAACAAACCTCCTATATTCAAATGAGGCGTCATTAATAATCCTATCAATACAAGTTTTCGCCGAAGAAACTGGTTACCTGCGTCATTTTTTCTGGGGAGTGTTTTTATTTTAAAAAGAGGATAAAGTTTCGAAAAATCAAGTGTCGTAAGTCACTGATGTCTAGGCATTCCAAGGGATCGTCTTATGTTCTGATACTCCAACAAAAAGAGGGCTATTAAAGAGATTTAGGCGCCTATTCTTGTAAATCCCTCTTTTAAACTCAAGTTACAAGCTCAGTTCGTCCATCGTTATAATGCATCATTTTGATCTCTTTTAAAGACAGCAGACAGTTCAGGAAAACAGTTTCAGTACTTTACTGGGTTTTTGAAGAATTTTTTCCCCCATCTAAGTGTCTAATGTCTTACTGTATTTTTGATCTTACCGTTTTTGTAGATCAAAATACAAATCTGTATACGTAAAAATAAATATTAGGTGTGTTTTTGTTTTTTTTTGCAAAACTATAATTATTAACCGATTTTTATGAAATTTGATATGTGTGCTTCAAAATAAGAAAAAAAGAATTTCAGTCCATATTTCAGGAGGTAATATTTACACAAAATCCAAAAATTAATTAAAATATAAATAAATTTGTTGTTTTCAGCTGTTTCTTTCATAAATATTATCTCGAAAAAATGTTTTTTTTAGTGTTTTAAAACTCAAAAATTACCGATTTAATCATGCCAATTTTATTTCTGTGCTATTTATTCTATAATTTAAAGTTCTGCTTTTTTTGTTTTGATTTTTTACATTTTAATTTAATACAAATTGAAGAAATTTTTTTATTGTTATGTTAAAATTATTACTCAATATTCCATCAAACCATTAATTGCGTGCTTTTGCGCAAATTAAAATTGTCACTACGAGTACTGATGGTTTTGGGGAAGAATTGTCACTACGCGTACTGATGGTTTTGAAAACAGACTCTTCTCGCTTTAGCGTGAATCTGCTTTGATTTCATGAAAACAGTATTGAGATAAAAGAAAGATAAAATGTTTATTTTTCACTAAGCAATATCGACAAGCATTGCGCAAGTTTCGAATTGAAACGAAACACAACAATTCAAAGACAAAAATTCAAATTAACGTCAAAAAACAATAGCTTAAAGAAAAATTAACTCAGAAGAAGAAGTCCGGAAATATGTTTTTGCAGTGTCCAATTACCCAATAACGTTAGACGTGGACTTCTAAAACAACAGATATAAGAAACTGGGTTATAAGTAATTAGGTTACAGTATTTCTTAAGAGTATAATAACGATGGGGAAGTTTAATAATTTATTCAGGTGATGAATTTCTCTTTCAAATCTTCTTGTAAACTGAATAGAAAATTAGCAAATTTTCGTCCATTGCTTACAATGACAGGAGGAAATCAGATAATTAAATATTTGATGAAACAATAAAATCTAACTATTGTTGAAAATTATAAAAAAATAGCAATATTTTTAAAAAATCCTCAAAATTTAGAAAAAAAAATTGATATCAATTAAAATTACCTATTTAACTTTTGAAATGATATAAAAATCAGTTAGGCGCCATGATATTTTCTAATGTTTTTGCAGAAAAACTACAAAATCATGTTTAGTATTTAAATAATAAAACTTATATCTAAAATTTCAAAAAATAATTGTTAGGCGTATTTCCACTTTCCCAAACATATTAGTGGCAAATTTGGCGACTCTTAGACTGTCTTGAAAAGCGCCAACATATAAATGGAACCATTCATCTTTATTATTATAGAGAAACAGGATAGAGGTCTAAAAATAGAGTACCATGTGCCAATAGCATGAAGAAAAGTATTTGGTATCAGCACGGAAATTGGCTATTAAACGAGATTGGCGATTTCTTTTACAGTAAATCCTTCTTTTAAACTCAAGTGATTAGGTCAGTCTTTCTGATCTTTCAAAAATCTAGAAAGCTACGAAGTGGTGTTCATTAAGCCTGTAGCGTTTCAAAAGATTGTGTTTTTTCTATGATTTATCCGTGAAAAAAATCAAGGGAATAAACTTATATATGTAATAATTTTGTAAATGTATGGCAGAAAAGTAGAAACTTTTGAAATCTTTACTTTGATTTATTTCGCTATTGGAGAAGTTCTACAAGAGAGAAGCGAGGATGAATTAGATTGATGATTTTATTACGACACTCCGATAGGGATTTTGTTGATATGTATCGGCATAGGAAAGGGAATCTTAGGTATTTTTGAAACACTTGCATAGGCAACAGAGATTCCTATCCCTTCGCTCGTTGTCGGGAGGAAAAAAAGAAAATGGAATTTTTTAGAGCTCGCGTTGGTAATAAGTAAGAAAATGGAATCTGGGTCAGGAAATAAGAGAAAACTTTAGAATAAAGTAGTATGGACTATTTAAAATAAAAATAATTATTTGATTAAGATTTATATTAAATTAAGATATAATAATAATATTTATAATTTCATATATACGTTACGGCCAAAGCCCGAAATCGGCCAGTTCGCGAATATATTACTGAGCTATTTTGACCTTATGTCATGACACTGTTTGAAAACAAATCTACCATGCAGATATTTAACATTTAGAACATAACTTTTTATAAAGAAATAAATAAAAAAATTCTTGTAAACACTTTAGTAAAAAAAAGATACTCTAAATTATGTTCTAAAAATTTATTCACGGCGATTCATTATAGAGCAAAATAAACAAGTTTTAGTACGCTGATAATTCGTATGTAGTTTAAACTTTCCTGAAACATATTTAACCCAAAAATTTCAACAAATTTAATACAAATCGAGAACGTCATTGAAATTTATCATGTTTATTTTCCAATTTACCTTTTGGCGTAAAGCCACAAAAGGCCATTTCAAAAGTTATATAAAATCAGAAAGTCGCAAACTTCCCATATGTGTGTATCTATCTATTTTGATTATATATCTTTGCTTCTCCAGTTTCATGCTACTCATTTATCTGTCAGATACAGCAATGATTAATGAACGTTAGCGCAAACAATCGATCATCAGACAGAAATGGAATTCTTCTCGGGATTGCATGACAGTTAGAAATTATAGAAGTAAAAGATGGTGCTTCATTCAAATGGACTATCTTAGAATTTCTTGGTGAAAAGAAACAGATTATGCATGTTATGTAAACAAGCACATGATCTGTGTTTTGTGTCAGATTCTTGTTTTGATTCCAGAATTTTTTTCGGCATAAAATATGAATTCAAAACATCATTTCGGTTCGGATATATACAAATTAAATAAAATTTCTAAAGTCAACAAAGACTTCTGCCTTAACTGTCTTAAATTATAGATATTTGTAAATTACATCATTTTAGGAATTAAGTTTTAGATAGATTCCTATAGGAAGATTAATTATTGAAATAGTTCTCATAACACGATTTCGGAAAAATTTCTTCTTCACGATCCAATAATCGAACCATCCATAAAACCCAGAACAACTCTTTGTTCAAAAGTTATATTTACATATACGTATAACGCATTTCCCATGTTATCTTGTGAACAGAATAACTAGAGGGATTTTTTATTGGTTTTAACTGACTTGGACTATCTTGTTAGAAATGTGAAAACCTCGGAATTCATAAATGATCCATCTAGTGTAAAAGGAGTGGAAATGGTGGAGGGTTGTTGAAATTTTCATTTTGCTATAACTTTCTTAATATTGAAGATAGAAAAATAAGTCAAATTAGCCAAATTAGCGCCTCGTTAAGAAGAACAACTTTTATATTTAAAGTGTTTCGAAAATTGCAATATATTAAAAATTAGGGGCTAAAAAGTGATTCTCAAGCCCTGATATTTATCCATGAGGGTTGTCTAAGGTTTGAAAGGAAAATTGTAACTTAGATATAAAGGAATCTATCTTTGACTTTCAGCTTGTCGAGAGGAATTTTTTAAAAAACGAGACCAGAAGTGACGATTCTTTAACCATAAAAATGAGTCTTTCCTGCCTTTCAAGTAAGCCGATATTTATGCATTTAAAATTATATATAAAAATAGGAATCTTATTCCGGAAACAAAAAGTCTCAATATTTTATTTAATTTCAACTCTCATGACGTCGAGATGTGCTATCAATGGCCAAACTATCTCCCTCCGTCTCCTCCTCCATTTCTGAGAGATATTGCAAAATAAAACCATGTGAGAATCTCGAGCCTCAATAACTGGATAGATTTTTCCAATTAATTCACATATATACCTAACCAACCAGAATGCTATATGCTTAAAAATGACTTGTATAGCTATTACTTTAATGTCGGTTACTTTTTGCAAAAAAAATCCAAATAATGAATGTCATAAACACTTATTCCTATAAAGCATGCATCTGTCTTTAATAATAACAAAAGTGAAAGTGTGTGCGTGTGTGTAAGTGCGAGCGTGCGCGCGTCTGCTATCCCTCTATGCTGCTTCGAAGTGAAGGAAATTATATCTCGAAGTGACTTATTTGGAATTTTAATTTATAAAAAAATGCAATAAAATATTGCCGAAAGTATGATTACACAACAAACGTTTTTAAATTAGTGAATATATATCATACATTTACACAGCGAATATATATATTTTTTAAATGCTGAATGACTGTGAGATTCTAATAGGTATTTCTTTGACACGTATAGACTTAGGAAAGGGAATCAATCCTGTGTATCTCTGAAATGAATGATTTGATGTTAAGAATTTTCATCGCTTCACTCGGAGTGTGAGAAATTGTAAAAATCATCATTTTTTCAAAGCGCTTATTAGAAATAATTAAATAAGGAAATGGAATTTGGATCAAAAACTAAGAGAAACAACTAAAGACATCTGAAATAATAATAATTAGTAATCCAAATTGTTAATAAATCATTGGAAACAGACTGTGACTCTCAGACAAAAGAAACATAATTTAATATGTTGACCGAGCAGATATAAAAACATACATCACATCTAAAAGGAAAAGCATAAGTAAAAATTTAAAAAAAGATGATTGGACAATTTTGCATTACAGAGTTCTACATTAAAGATCGCCATTTGGTGACCATAATAACATGTCTTTTAAAAGAAAATATGCAATTCCAATAGAAATAAGATTCAATTTTGCAGGCTTTTAAACCTACTTACATCGGCAAAATATTCTCAGATTCAATTTGCATGGAACTTGAGATGACAGACTTTCCATTCCATTCATCCTCATCATCTAACCTTTTTGCCAAGTTCAAATTGGTGACGTCTATTCTAAAACAGACAACACACAGGCTCGAAAAGAGATGTTAATGTAATAAATTACAACAATTTAACGCCTCTTATTTAAAGGAAACTTAAATTCCTGAATTCTTCTTTAGAAACAAGGATGAATAAAAAATTAAGGGAGAAATAAATTATAAAAGAAAGCCTACATTTTTTATGCATTATAAGACAGTTGTGTGCCTTATCTCCTTTGTTGCTTCATAATGGTTTACAGCAATTTGAGAGCCTTATATATATCTCTCGTGCAATTTCTTCCGTTCCGTTTCATCGCTGCAGATTAGGTTATACATCTTCTTTGGCAGGTTCAATTTGCGCTTGGAAATTTATCTCTTGATTCGCCTACTCTATTTCCATCTCCTCTCTCCGTTTTCTCTCCTTTTCGCTTCATCGGTTTATCCACCTCACCCATCTTTCTTTGGTTTTCTGGTTCCGGTTACTCCCATTTGACACTATCCTCTTAGGTTCTAGTTTAGGTTACTTACCTCATTCCGTTACTTGATTATTGTTAATGAGAGTAAATAATTACAGTATGACTACAAAGAAGTATCCAAGTTTGTAAGGCTATATTTATAAAACAAAGCAGTAATGGCCTTGGCTGGCTAATCACATTAAATGACATGGCAAAATGTGAATTCTGTACATTCGCATAAAATATTTATGAATGCTTCAAGGGACAGTCTTTTTTTAATTTATTCAACACCAAATAGATCCAATTCTATTAAATAAGAAGATACCATTCACTAATAATCCAAATTATTTCAGAGTATGGGGGATTTCCGTATACTTCTAAATCTTTGGTAATTTGCGAGACAAATCTTTGGAAGTATGCGAGAAAGCAAATGCATCTGTGGAGGAATCGGTGCTGTTAACCATTATTTAAAGGTATGTAGAGAAATCTCGGAATTAAGAAAGAATCTGAAAGTTGAAAATGATGACTTGCGTACAAAACTGATGGCACCGGATAATCTTAAAACACTTCTTCTTCTTATGTACAGCCGACCACCATGTCACCACTGAACAAAGCAGTATCGACTAGATTTGTTATCGCAAACTGCTGTCTTTAACAAAATCCATCCATATTACTGACAAATTCTCCGAACTGGCATCCTCTTCGTGAAGGTAGGCCTTAATCCACAGGTGGTCAGTCTCGACCCTTCCTCTTCATTTCCCCCTACATTTGACATCCTGTTTTATGAGCAGCAGGTCAACACTTTAAGAAAACCTTCTCAAAATCTTAAAACACTGAAGGACATAACATTAAAAATTGTCAGTTTTTTTACCTATGTTTGAAAGTTTGACAGTGTTTGATTCTCTTTTGTTATGGAACAAGAATTTTGAGGAATATTGAGAATTTGGAGATTTTCTTGCGGTGGTGGCCTGTTCCTTGTTTAACTGGAAGATGAGGAGGAAAGTCAGAAATTGAGCACTTTGTGGCTGGGGACCAACAGCATCAAAAAAGGTTGTCAGTTCGATTGATTGGCCGGTGTTATGGACGGATTATGCTAAAGATAGCAGTTGGCTACAACAAATCCTGTCGATACTGCTTCGTTCAGTCTACAAGAAGCACAGCCAACTCAACTTTTGGCTTTAAAACATTACTCCTTTTCAATATTTCTTAAAAGTGACGAAATTCCATAAGCAATATAAATCGGGGGGCTGAGGAAGGGAGGGAAATTTAGTTGCCATGCCCACCATAGTAGAGGATACAACGCAAACGCAACAAAACGCTAGTCAGTTTATGCCACTTTTTTAAAGAAAATAATGATTAAATGGCGAAACATAACACAATTCTTGGCGCTGTTTGCACTCGCAAAGCAAGTGATTAAGACTAGGAGTGATAAAAATCATTTTATGCCCCGGGAGCTACTTACCCTTGTTATGTCCCTGAACGTTAGGTGTTTTGAAAGCTTTCTGTGGATAGAAAACGAATTTCTTAAATTTTCAAAATTTTAATACTAAATTAAAAGTAAAGACTGAAACAGTAATTAACTTCCTATGCCCAAACTACTAAATATTTGGCTTAAAAAAAAGAAGATATTATTCAAAATGATGAATTTATTTGTTACTAGGTGTATTTAGATACCGGTTGCATTTGGCAGTCGGTCGAATGATGAATGAAATATATAATGAAAGAATGTCTCATAATGAATGAAAGTCATTAAAATATATGTTCTGCTCTGACTTCACGAAATAGGGTAGCTGAGATAATAATTTAAACGGCACAGCATACTTTTTTGATATGGTAATGTTTATAAGGCAGCATACACTCTGCATTATAGAACATGCGCGATTAAAAATCATTCAAAATACTCTTAATTCCCTTGTATAGTAAAGTTGCACTAGACTGATAAAGTAAGGACAGCAACCTTTTGGATAGTAGGCACTAATTAAGACAGACATTTCAATATTTTATTTATATTCTTAATAAAAATGAATCAAATTTGAACGTTTTTCCTCAATAATTTCTGAGTATATTATAGCATAAAAACGCCATTTTAACGCCATTAAAAAAAATTAAAGATCTTTTTAGTAATATTTCTTTCATTTTTGTAAAACTTCTTTTCTCTCATTCCAGTAATTATTTCAAAGTAGTTTTAAATATATTAGGGTGTCCCATAAGTTTCTTTCCTATTTCTAATATCAAATGAATATACAATATTTACTGTTTAAGATATTATTTATTTTGTTTCATAAGAACCCCTTTTGCTCTATTACTTCCATCCATTTCTCAGGAAGCCTCATTATGCCTTCTTTCCAAAACTGATGTGATTTAGAAAAGAAATAATTCTCGAGGTGCGCTTTTATTTCGCAGATGGATCCAAAGCGCTTATAGCTATGACAGTTTTTTAAGAACAGAAAGAAGTAATAATCAGATGGAGCGAGATCTTGAGAGTATGCTGGATGCGGTAGAACATCCCAATCAAACTGTAAGAGCCTCTTTCTTACGACTAATGCAATATGTGGTCTCGTGTTGTCTTGATGAAAAACGACGCCTCGTCGGTTTATTAATTCTGCCCTTTTTCTTGCTATAGCAGCTTTCAATTGATCCAGTTGATGACAATATTTCGTAGAATTTACTGTTTCACCTTGAGGAAGGTGCTGGTAGAAAATTACGCCTTTCCAATCACACCAAATGGACAATTTTTGGGTGTAGTCCCGGCTTTGCGACCGTTGAAGGTCTATTGTCCTTACACCATGTGCCTTTTCAATGCACATTTTCATATAAAATCTAAGTTTAGTCTCCAGTGATGCCGTCTCGATGCCGTAAATGTCGCCTTTTGCTACCGATGTTTAACGCTGTGGATGAAAGTCTTAAAAGAGACTGTGGCGCAAATGAAACGTACTGTAAAAGAACTGTGGTACGAACTGAAATCGATGACATAGACGGCTAATAGACAATCCTGCATGTTTTCTCAAGCAAAGCCAGATAAGGCCATTCATAACACGATGAGAAAGAAAGATGTACTCTAATATTTTAAGCAATATTTTTTAATGTGTTAGTTCTTAGTGTCATACATGCATTGCGACGTTATTAAAGTTCCTTTTTGTGTGCGCTTTCTCGATATTTGATTAAGAATAAACTTTAAAAATAAATTAAAGATGCATGAATTGGATAAGAAGTTCGAATCTTCTTCTTTTTGGTTCTTGTTAAGATTTCTTTTTAAAAAGGTAATATTGTACACTCGCTTTAGTAATGATAGTCAGAACTGGTTTATTATACAACTATTAAAAGCAAAAATAACCTTAAGCTCAGATCAAAACAAATTCTTTTACACAAACCATTTCTTAGCCCACCTCTCAAACACTCCGCTTCATTCAAACAAAACTGAGAAGAACCTCAAACTCGAAACGTGATTCATTCCTTACATTCTTTAAAATGACTCCCTCTTCAGAACCAGCTCATATCAAAACAGCTTCCACTAAATCTAAAAGCAATAAATCAGTGTCAAAACTCAATACATTTCCAAGAAAGCATCCTAAATAACGCAATCTCGCGCAAAGTGCTTAATCTCGTTGAGCCCTGCACCCATGCCCAAACGAGACAAAAGCTCACCCAGGAAGAAAAAAAGACATCACTAAATCAATTAAAAAGAGTTACGTTAAAACTCTCCAAAGCAATTATAGAAGAGAAGATAAAAAAAGAAACTTCTAACTTGGAAACTAACTTGGAAAGTAGAAGAGCTTAAGTTAGTCCAAAATGCAATTAATTTTGGAAGATTTTTCCTTCCTGGAAAAGCTCTTCCGTCTTTTTTTTTTCTGGAAAGGATGGAAAATTCCTGAGCACGTAGCAAAGCTCCGCCGATTTAGAGCTACGTGCCCGCGTTGTCGTCAATGCATCAAATGCCGCATATTTTCCAGGATTATTTATTTATGCTTCGAACACATTACGGGCGTGCTACCCTGTTCTCTGATGCATTATGGAAAGCGCGCTTCTCTCCACACTCCTCAGAGAACAAGGGGCGTAAGTCCGTTCGAAAGCCTGTAGTTTCCACCGTCGACAGAGTGAACAATTTCTTAAATGTCGGATTCTCCCATAAATTTGTAACAATACATGCTATATATCTCGAATCTTGTCTTCCATGGCAGACCTATGAACGTGCGTTCTTTGCTGACATTTAGTTAATGTACAAATACCAGAAAACTGACGTATATTTCAGACATTTTTTTCCAACCAACTGAAACCAAAATTTGGCACGGAATTATAATTGTAGCCAAAGAATTAAATACCAAATTTCATATAATTAAATTGTTCCGATTTCGAGCTATCATGTATACATGTTTGTAAAAATATAGACCGATAGACGATCCTGCCCTCGAAAGATTTGGTTCCGAATTTGAAAGATATATACACTTTGTGCCAAATCTGTACACCAAATTTTATACATTTTGTTCTTTTCTTTTGTAAATAGTTTTTTAACTTATTTTCCCATAACTAAATAGATACACTTACTCTGAATGGAATATAATTCATATAATTAAATTGTTCCGATTTCGAGTTATCGCGTATACATGTTTGTAAAAGTATAGACCGATAGACGATCTTGCCCTCGAAAGATTTGGTTCCGAATTTGAAAGATATATACACTTTGTGCCAAATCTGTACACCAAATTTTATACACTTTGTTGTTGTTGTTGTTTTCTTTTGTAAGTAGTCTGTTAACTTAGATTGGAGTAACTTAATAGATAGACTTATTCTGAATGGAATTTGTTCGAATTTTGATAGAAATAAATCTACAGATTCAGTGTAAAGATCATATACTAAATTTCATCCCTCTAGCCGGAGTGTTTTTGCATTATCTACCTCACAGATATATAACACAGCGATCGGCAAACAAAATTCCAAAAATATGTTTCTCGGATTCGAGGAGGTTTGAAACAAGGAGATTCGTCTAAATCTTGTATTCTAATTTTTTGACGATTATTCTTTTTCTTTCTCTTCTCTTTGCTATGCTTTGAATACGAGAAATAAACCAACTAGAGTAGTCACCTCAAAACTATCTGATGGTTCCAGAGAGCGCCATAGGTGGCATAGGCGTACAATAGTTACGAATTATTAACTTTTGGCATGGATTCAGGATTTTGACTGAATCGATCGCGTCATCCTTGGCTAATGATTTGGCGATTAATCCCTGGCATGTTTTAATATCTGAAAATCGAATTTGTGCTTTAGATACGTTTATCTCAACCGATTGAAACAAAATTTGACACAAAACTGCATTTGTAATCACAAAATCCTGTAATAAATCTGATATATTTAAGTCATTGCGCTTTTGAATTATCCCGTTTACATGTTTCTGTAAATATAGACCGATAGACAGTCAGCCTATAGTTGGATTTGGCTCAAAATTTGAGAGATATACACTAAGGTAGAACGAAAATGCCTTAAAAAATTTTTTTTAGATTTTAGTTTGGTAATAGTGTGGAAAAGTTGCCTTTTGGGTTCAAAAACATTTTTAAAAAATTTGGTTGCAATATTACATTATTCTGAAAGGCTACAAAAAATTTAAAATTTGTAAAAAAATTGAAATTTTTAAAATGGGCTTTTAAAATTGTTTCTTAGATTTTACTTTGATAATAGTGCGGAAAAGTTGCCTCTTAGGTTTAAAAACAATATTTAAAAATTTGGTTGCAATATTACATTATCCTAAATGACCGCAAAGAACTTGAAATTTGTAAAAAAAAAATTGAAAAAATTGAAATTTTTAAAAAGAGTCTTTAAAAAATTTTCTTTGTATTAATTTGGCAATGGTGCTGAAAAGTTAACTTTTAGGTTCAATAAGAATTTTTTAAAAATCTGGTTGCAATGCAACCATATTTCGAGGTGTCACAAAAGCTTAAAATTTGTAAAAGAATTGATAAATTATAAACTTTGATAAAATATTTTTATGAATTTTTCGTTCATATAATGTTACAAAAGATGATTTTAAATGCTATATAAGCATTAAAATTCGAAAAAATTATTAACTATAAAGTATAATAATAAAAAAAAATATTTTTATGTTTTATATTTTTTATTTCTGTATCCTTAATGATTACAAAATATTTTTGCAGACATACTTTTTTTTATTTTTTAAATAAAATAAGAAGTGTGAAATTTATAGAATATAAAACATATAAAATGTAAATATGTATAAAGTGTATAAAATATAACATTTCGCCCATTTTAAATTTTATATGTTTTATAGCCTATAAATTTTATACTGTCATTTTATTATAATACATACATATAAATAGATAAATATTTATAGTGACTATCTTCCTTATACAAAGAAACTAAACTTGAAATATGCCATGTTAAGGGAAGAAAGAAATATGAAGGAACTATTCAGATAGTTTGGAATAGAATAATTCTTTCATTCATATTGCATATGTATTTAAAATTATTTTTCATATTTAGCTTATAACATATTTCGTTCCTATAAAATGAATTATTTTACCAAAAGAATAAATAGAAGCCATTTAGAATTTACGAAATATGCCGCCATAAAGTCGACAGGCAACAAGAAGAAAAGTATTAAAAAAAACTGCCTGTTATTTCGTAAAAATCATTTCTCGTTTTAAGTATCTATTCAGCTTTGAAAAATGGCCATCGATTCTTCTCGAGTTTTCTAATAAAGTGCCATCCGTCGATTTCAACAGCAACAATCTGTAACAAAATCAATCCGCTCGTTACAGCAACAATTTATCGGCACGTCAAACCCATCATCTTCCCATTCTTTGTCGGGATTAGTCCTATGACAAATCGTTGCAGGAAGCTTGGGAATTTTCCACCAACAGCTGTTTTTCCGAGAACGGAGATTTTAGGATGAGTTCTGTTAAAAGCAGATTGACGGACAACGTCTAGAACGAAGATGGCATGTGGAACGATTATTGCTATTTTGAATTTGATAGCATTATTCTTTTTTACTTTCTAGTGTACGAAATATAGAGAGAGTATTGTAATTATCAAAACAATTCGAACTCGAAATTTTGACGAATCTCCATGTTTTCGACCTCAATGAATTCGAAAAACACATTTTTGAAAAGTGTCTGTCTATCTGTTACAAAGATAACTAAAATACGCTTTGAACTAGATGAATGAAATTCGATTTATTGCCCTAACACCAAATTTGTGGATTTCTATCAAATTTTGAGCAACATTCTTTCAAAGGAAGTCTGTCTGTCTGTCCGAAATTAAGTTAACACGATAGCTGCAAAACGAAGAAAGCTATATAAATAAAATTTAGTATGTGGGTTTTATATTAATAGTGAAGTTACACTTAAAAAAGTCTGAATCAAATTCAACAAGGGGTTGCCTGTCTATGAATCAGAATCATATAAACACGATAACTCAAATACGCAATGACACAAATGCGTCAAATTTGGTATGTACTCTTGTGACTGCAAGTATAATTATGTATCAATTTTTTTATTGGGAAAAACGCATCTAAAACATACATTCAATTTTTCGAATACTTTTAACTGCCGAAAAAACATCGCCTAGGAGTATACGATGGGTTCAGTAAAAATACTAAATTCATGATAAAAGTCAATATTTTGTAACTATTGAGCGCCAGTACCATGCAAAGCGTTCTCTGGAATAATATTAGAGAATATCCGAGAAAGTTTTAGGGAGACCACTCCCGCTGGTTACTTTTTCGTATAAGAGAAAAATTATTGTAATCTTATAACTTTAACTGGATAATCTTATAACTTGAAACTTTATATCCCTGAAACGGCATTAATGATTTAGATCAAATTTAATATTTAAATAAGGTTTTGCTTTTTTTTAGTTTATCTATAGAGGAGTCTTTCCTGAAAAAACGCGATTTTACGCAAAACATTTTATATAACTAACTATTAGAATAAGTATATTCAATTTCCTCGTCGAAATGTGGGTAGCGCAGCTTCGTGATCAAAACAACATGATTGACGCGTGTGCTGCGTGTTCTCGGTTCGAGTCGCACTGCTGTATTTTTTTTTTTTTTACTTATATATTTATATTTAATATTTTTGTTTTTCTGGTTTATCCATATAGGTGTTTTTCCAGAAAAAAAACGCGAGTTTACACATAAAATTTTTTTACAAATATTAGAGCCTTTTTCTATATCCTACTGACAACGTCAGTTAGCTCCACCTTGAACCCGATTTCACCATAGTAAAACCTATTGTAAGTTCAAAAATATCAGTAATGATAGTGAAAAAGTAAAATGGTAATAGAGTAGATTGTTTTCAATAACATGTTGAACTGAGTGCATTCATGATTTTTTTTTATTTATTTAAATGACCAGTTCATATGTACTGTTCGTTTCAGTATTCTGAGACGACCACTTTTCGACGATTCTATCTCTCTAAGGTATAAGGCGCGGAAGGATTTTTGGAATTCAATTTTTTGTTAAAAGTAAATGTCTCCTCCTTTCATCTTTCCTCTTACTCTTATTTTGTCGAATTAAACCCATCCTGACGCATGCGCAAAAGCGCGGAGGGTTTTAGAATCCGTTGGCAAACAATAGATAAGATTAAAAAATATCCATATGAAATGTGATTTGTGTCTAAATATTTTCTAGGAAAAAACTCGATTTAAAAAAAAAATTGCCCAGCTAAGCTTTTAACCACTTTTTTAAGAGTTAATCATTTTTTATTTATAATATTAAGGTGACAAGAATATTTAATTAAAAATGACAAATAGCATTTAGTAACTGTATAAAAATTTAGATTTTGTCATTTTTAGCGCTAAATTTATTGATTCAAATAACATAATATGTAATTCTTCGCACGATTTAGAACACTTTTTGTTCAATTGGAGGCATATGCCCATATTTTTAAGCCATAAGTTTAGAAATTAACTATTGCAATACAATTATAATAACCGCGCTGAATATTTTACTGAAACTAACCTGAAACAGTAGAATGAGAGCCAAATGAAGTATTTTATACTATAAACACACAAATTATCGATTAATTATTCATTTGTATTCCATTGGGGTAGCAGAGAAATGGGAATTACCCGGAATGAAATAATGAAGTGCCAAAACTTTAACAAGGTCAGAGTAATTTGCTTATCAGGGTACTACAGAGTGTACTGATTTATTAATCTTGCATACTAAAGAATAACCTGGAGGAGACTGGAATTATTAATTATTCTGTGAATTATCTTCAACTCTCTCTAGACTCATTAATAAAATGTTTGCTGCAGCAAATTGCCTTGTGCTGATACAAGATATATTTACACAAAAAATTACTTAAGATATAAGAAATATCTATGCAATCTTCATTAATTAATTAATTAATTTTTGTGAGTTGATTAAATTGATTTGTCTGATTGAACAACTTATTTTACAGAAAATTGTGTTGATATAAATTATATTGCACAAAAACTACTTACGATGTATGAAATTTCTATGAACTCTTTATTAATTAATTTATTTGGTTGATTAATGCGAATTGATTTGTTTGATTGAACAACTAATTTTGTAGCAAAATACTTTCATGCAAATTATATTGCGCAAAAACTACTTACGATGTATGAAATTTCTATGTACTCTTTATTAATTAATTTGTTTTGTTGATTAATGGAAATTGATTTGTTTGATTGAACAACCTATTTTGCAGTAAAATGTTGGGTTAATTTTTGAATAATCCTACACTGACTTGTAATCAAGTATCTAATAATAAACATTGCAACCCTTCAGATTTCCATACAATCTTAGGTAGATATTTTACAAGAAATCTGGAAATAATTACGACAAAATTTGTCTTAGATATAGGAGAGATTGTTAGAATTAAATTTTACTTTCTCGTGAAGAAAACACAAAAATAAAAATTATTGTAATCGTCAAAAAATTAGAACTCCAAATTTAGACGAATCTCTCAGTTTCTCATATCTCTGAGTCCGGTAAAAAAACATTTTTTGTATTATATCTGTCTGTCAATAAACAGAATAGTACAAAAACTCAATAACATAGAAAAGTGAATTATGAACGACGTCTACTAATAGGAAGTTGTCAACTCAGCTATAAGAATTCAAGGAAACGCAATAGCTGCAAAATATTAAGAGTTAAATAGATAAAATATGAGCTTATATTTAAAATCTTTAGATATCTATTAAATGTTCAGCCAAATCTGTCAAGGGATGGACTATTTGTCTGTCTGTACTTTCGTATGCATGTAACGAGATATCGCATAAAAGCATTAATCAGATGTAAGGAATTTTCATACAAGGTTGATTTCTTAAAAGAGTATATTGTTATCAAATATTAGATCAAATCTGGAAATCTGTCTATCTGCCTATCTGTACATGCATATACAGTGGCTCCCAAAATTGAGTATACACTATACTCTTTCTTCTTTAATTTTATTCTTTTTGATCTTAACATTCCTATTTATGGCTAATATTTAAAAGAACGACAAAATATATATTAACAAAAGTATTAGGCTAAAAAACAAAACAGAGGAATCAATAATATTTTATTACAGTATTTTTTATGTCAAGGTTGCAAATTCCAAAGTCACAAAATTGAGTATACACCTCATAAAATATGCGACTTGACTACCATTATTTATTTTCAAATGAATAAGTAAAATAGTTTTGTTATTTTAATAGGCAATCATTGATTTCCAAGCGAAAACAAACGTTTTGGTTATCATAATGAGCTCCAGAAATGAAAAAAATGTTGAAATTCGAAAACGTGTTATTCGATTGTCTGAAGATGGTAAATCTCTACGAGAAACTGCAAGGGAAATTCAACGCAGTTCAGGATGCGCTCAAAAAATTATCCAGAAGTATAAAATGTATGGACAAATTGCTAATAAACTTGGAAGAGAAAGAAAAGAAATCCTCAGTGCCACGACCAAGAGAAGATTTATTCGAGAGGTGGCAAACAATCCTAAAATGAGTGCTACAAAAATTGCTACACCTACTTCAAGAACAATTGGAAAGTGTGTTTCTGCAGAAACAATTCGAAGAGTAATTCGAAAAGCAAATTATAATGGTCGCGTAGCCAGAACAAAACCATTCATTTCCAAAGTAAATTGAGAGAAAAGAATTTCATTTGCTAAAAGTCATATTTCAAAGCCTCCTGACTTCTGGAATCAAGTAATATTGAGTGACGAAAGTAAGTTCAATGTCTTTGGTAGTAATGGTCGATGTTATGTTTGGAGAAAGCCCAATTCTGAACTTCTTCCTAAAAACACCAATCCTTCTGTCAAGCATGGGGTGGTTCACTTCTTGTATGGGGCTGTATGTCTTCAAAAGGAGTGAGAAATTTAGTTTTCATTGATGGAATCATGGATAAAATTAAATATTTGGATATGTTGAAGAACAATTTTAAAAAAAGTGCCCAAAATTTGGGTTTAGAGTCAAGTTTTCTGTTTCAACAAAATAATGACCCAAAACATACAGCTAAGATAGTTAAGTTATGGGTGTTGTATAATTGTAAAATGCAATTGCACACCCCTCCTCAATATCCAGATCTCAATATGATTGAAAAATTGTGGGCACAATTAGGATTGTGGGCACAATTGTGGGCACAATTTGATATTAGGGGCAAGGAATACTTAAAAAGAGTATTACAAGAAGAATGGTCAAAAATATTCGGCGAAACAACTCAAAATCTTGTCAACTTAATGCCACACCGTTTACAAGCTGTTCTAAATGCAAAAGGATATGCAACAAAATATTAATTTATCTTTTTCTCTTTTTTTGACAGATTTTGCTAGATGTATACTCAATTTTACGACTTTGGAATTTGTAACTTTGACATAAAAATTACTGTAATAAAAGTATTATTGATTCCGCCGTTTTGTTTTTTAGCCTAATACTTTTGTTAATGTATATTTTGTCGTTCTTATAAATATTAGCCATAAATAGGAATGTTAAGATCAAAAAGAAAAAAATTAAAGAAGAAACAGTATAGTGTGTACTCAATTTTGGGAGCCACTGTATGTGTGATAATTCAAAAGCACAACTACCTGGATAAATGAAATTTGAATCACAGTGTTAGCATCCAAAGTATGAATCTATACCAAATTTTGAATCAAATTCACTTAAAAGTTAACCGTCAGTTAGTCTTTAATTTTTCATGTACATAAGCGTAATAAGAACGCAACAATTTATCTAAACTGTTGCGTTCTCATCATTACGAAGTGGGTCTCATATGAGTGTCTAAATATAAAAACATGAAATGCAATATTTATTGGTGCAGAGACATTTAAACAAAATGTAACTGTGTGTCATGTAAACTGTGTCGATAATAATAGAGAAATAAAAGTTATAGATGCGTAAAAATATAGGAGTTGCCTTCAAATTATATAAAGAAGTTTAGGGAAAAAAAGCATAAAGATACAGATAAAGATAAAAGTGAAGATAAGTTCGTTATTATCAGAATTATGATCTATTATCTTCGTCATGAATAGAGTCTACCTGAGAAAGGTCACAAAATAGTTCTGCACCGGTGATTTCACGTTATCTAAATCCACCACTGTGCACAAGGTGTCTTGGTGTAAAATCCGTACTGTTCGGCTTCTTTGAAATTTATCATTTCTTCCACATTTCGCTGCTTTTATGATACTTCGACTAGACCAATATGTAAACTAATTGAACAAAATCTCAATGTTTCCTCAGAATTTAAGAGGTGGAGAGGACAAATAGCAATACGGTACGGAGTAATGACGTATGGAACACCATCGGTTTCTTACTTCTCGTTTAACATGTTGGGCAATCCTGACTGTAGGTCAGAAAATCTGCTAACTAAACAAATTTTTTTGCTGTTGGCTGTGTTTTTGAAAGCAAGTTTTATCAATACAATAGACTCTCAAGTATCCGGTTTAATGTGGCGGAAGGGCGGGCCGGATAACAAAAAAAACCCGGATAGGCCGGAGTACTATGAACTCATTTCTTTTCCCACCAATACCAGAAGACAAAATTATTGTACCAAAACACGCTGTTATAATACATATTTTCTCACTTCTTATTGAATACTAAGCCCTCCATTTATCTCAAGTCACATAATATATGAAGGTGTTTTTTTTTCTCACTTTTATTCGACTTTCGCTAGCTTGTACAACACGCCAAATTTCAATTTCTGCCCTTTTTTTTTTATCAATCCCCCACTGTACTTTTCGTAACTCCTAACTTCGAAGTTATATTTTTTGCGATTACACTATAGTCTAGTCGCTGTATAGAGCGAAATTTCTCCTCCATAGTTACTGCAACTTTTTTTCATTTATCACCCATTTTGAAATCTTCACTGTGGTATACTTTTAAAAAAACATTAAGCATACTCCAAGAACAATTTACGAATACTGTACTACTGTGCAATTATAATCAGGGACAGCAGCTACAATTGAGGTTCGTTAGACATTAAAGAAGCAATGAACAACGAGCAGAACGCAGATCTTTTGTATTCTCTAAAAACTTGTATTTTGCACACGACAAGTAGAAGGATCGTAGTTGGCTTCGATTGTTTTGGTAATGTTCTCAATGCAATGCCTTGCCTTTCTCATTTAATTATGATAAAAGAAATCTATGCTGGATAGTTCGGAAGCCGGATAGTCGCAAACCGGATACTCGGGAGTGTACTGTATTTGTTAATTTTTTTTAATTCCACGCATTTCTTTTGCTTTGTAATTTAGAACCGAATCAAGAATCGGCTTTACGAATCTTTAATACTTCATACCATTTCTGTTCCAAATCGCATCACCTCCAGCATCAATACTCACGTCTAGTTCAAACCCTTAAGCCATTAATCAGAAACGACTTGTTTCCTGAACTCGTCGAAAAATGAAAAGAGGGTAAAGATTGGAATGAAAAGAAGAGAATAAAAAAAATCAGTTTTGGCGCCAAAAGAACCGAGAGGAACATAAATCCAAACCATGGCATTTCGAATTTCGCTGAAAAGTGTGGACAAAGGCAAACAGATGTTAAAATTCAAACCGCAGAATTCGTAATCTAGTCAATTGGAGTGTATTTACATAAAAGAGGTGGAATGTGCCTGTTGAATAAATAAGTTCAGTGAAATCTAGAAAGCTTGGGGAGATTATTTTTACATAGATCTGCTATCAGTTTGAACTCTTGCTCATGAATAATAAAGCTGTTAAGTTAGTCTGTATCGTCTGCGTTGTAGATTTTTAAACATTTACGTCGAGCGTTATTGTACTTTGTCATTTGGCAATACAATAAGAGTTTTTTTTTTCTTCTTCTTCTTTTAGTTATTTGAATCATTGTGATTCATTTTATGAATGATTTCAGCAAACAGGGATTGGCAAATGGGTGCGGCATTATAATTTAAAATGTGTTTCTCGAGTTTGATAAAGTCAACACAGAGAATAAAAGAGGCATATAAAATATATTATTTAATTTTAATTTGAGTATTTTCGTGCTGTTTCTTCTTTATTTATTATGAGTATTAATTTATTTATAAAGCTTTTCGTCAATTTCTTAACACTAAACCTACCGGCATTTCACCGATACATTGGAATTGCCATTGAAACGGGTCATTTGACCCGCTCGTGGTAGCTTTAGTGTTAAAGAGACGCGCTCTACGTTCTAATTTGCTTTGGAATAATATATTTTAAAGCGCTCGAGGATTTATCAAAAACTGACGAAGTTGAAGGACAATGCGTCATGGGAAATTATTGAAATTTATACATCTCCCGAGTGTGGTTTGATGAAAAATGTTTTTATCATTTTGTATTTAATAATTTTATGTGAAAGATATATGCACATTGGTGAATTCTTAAAAATATATCTTGATTCATAATGCAACTTTTATTTTAACATTTGTTTATTTAAGATATTGTTACGAAATTTTACCGGGGTTCGTTTGGATAGCGGAAGTTATATGGTGTGGAGAACGCTCAATCAGCAGGCGGCAGTAGAAAAAGAAACAACGACGTTTATTTACACGAAGACACACAGGACAGCACAAAAGCGACAGCTATATACGGCACAGAGACGACTATACTCAGCCGAGACGTGTAGCATACAACAGCATACAACCAGAATCTACTGCAGACAGTAGCGCACAGCTTAGTTCTGCACTAGCTTGACTCCCTCTCCGATCTGTCGCTTACGACTCCTCCGCTCCGTCTTCGGACTTGACTTCTCTGACTCTCGACTCCTACTGACTGACTGCTGCAACCCCTTTTATAGATCTCAGGAGGTGGGGCTAGAATCCTCTCAACCAATCAGGAACGTTCGAGGCGTATCTCGGTTCCTACTGGACGGATCGGAAAAATTCTCGAAGTTTCGGATATAATCTATTTTGGCGCCAAAGTCGCCAAATCGCCAAATGGTAGCCAAGTTTGTCGCCAAGCTCTGGGCCCTCCGATGTGACACACGGACTCCGCCCATTCTCGATGACTTTAAAACAGTCTTTCTGATAGTGGAACAAACTATGATGGGAAGCTGAATTGCCGGTTTGTAACAATATATTAGAACGCTGTAATGTAATAGTGCAATTTGAATGGGAAAAACTTCTTTCCCCGAATTTATCGAATAAATTCATCTAAAGATGTTACTTAAAACTTATCAAAAATATGGTGCTAAAGGCATATTTTTTTATATGTGCTAATCCAGCTCTAAATGCTGCCTAGATTTTAATTTCACAAAGAAAAAAATAATTGACGCCATTTTAAAATTCAGATTATTATGTATCCAAAACTGTTCATTTGATTTTAATGTTTTTTTTTAATTCTTTGATTTGGCCATATTTAAATAATATATTTTTCATAATAGTAATAATAATTGCGCTTAAGTAAATGAATGCATCAAACAACAAATTTGAGCTGGTTTGTTTAATTATATAGATCGATTAAAGCTACAATGGTGTGAATCACTTTGTAATGGAATTTCAGTTTAAAATTATATCCATTGCACAAATTTAATTGAATTCAACACTTTTGTAAAATTTGGATTAAGATGATTCCCTCTATATAGTTAACAATATCATATTTGTGTTACTATTAATGGTATGCCAGGGATTAATCGCCAAAAAAACACCTGCCAAGGATCACACGATAAATTCAATAAAAATGCTAAATTCACAGCAAAAGTTAATATTTCGTAACTATCGTATGCCAGTGTCATGCAATGTGTTCTCTGGTATGCAAAGTTTATTAGACAAGTTAATCTTGGGAAGACAACTCCCTTTGTTTTCTCCTATATTTCTAACAATTGTATATTTAATCCATTTTTATTATTATTTCACAGCTTTTGTTTGTTCCTATTTCTTATTAGAATTAAATAACTCTGATACATCAGTTAAAATTCTACATTTCCTCTTACGCTGATAAGGGAGAAGAATTAGTTATCAAAATTCAAATATCAAAATTGATTTGATGATTTTACTATTTATAAATATTACGCATAAATATAAAGATAACGTATATCAAGGATAGATTTTATTTAAAAACAAAGAGAAAAGCAAACATATATTTTATATACGCATTTATTTGTTAAGAAATATATAGGCATATAGCAAGACATACAAGTGAAATTAATATTTGCTTATATTGTATTTCTTGAATTATAAATTAAAACAACACTAATATCTGTATTGAAATTATATTTCTCTAAGAAATGAATAATAAAATAATATTAACAAACGAAAGTAAAACATCAAAAAACAATTTTTCAAATTAATAATTTTTCTAAATGCAGGAATTTAATTAAATATCCAACTTTTTCAAAACCTTTGAGCACTAGTACTATCAAAATTGCTTCTCTAGCAAAATTCCTATCCAGCAATCGCTTCCATCAACCCTTATCCCCGCCCCAGTTCTTAAGTTACGATCTCATTAACAACCCTTGAGAACTTTCCGTCCATTCAAAGACCCCGTTAAGTAATATTCACTGCTTCGTTTACAAGAACTCGGTCGATAAATTGTGAGCGCTCGCTTTAGTTCTCCATTCGGATCTCTTCGGGACCCTACTTAAGCCGAAATCAAACGAAAGGACCCGAGCTTAAGTGGTTCTCTCTGAGAAAAGTCGGCAGAAAAAAATAACCTGCGAAGGAAGTTCACCTGCAATTAATTAAAAGTTGAAAAGGTGCGAAAGAGACAAAGTGAAGAGATTTTCTAGGAGCGCTGCGAAGTAAGATGGATTATGTGGGGACTTAGGAAGTTAAAAGAGGAAAAAGGAGTTAGATGTGAAGATCGTGTCCGCCTTTCTATCAGTTGATTAATGGCGTTCCAGATGTTAAATGGTTTCGCAAGTTAAATGTGACAGATGTGAAATTGTACAAGCGTCTGATTATTTTGTAGCAATCTAGATATGTTAACCAAGAAATGTGTTCAAAAGAACACTTAGGTGCGATTTTTCACTTGATTGCAATTAATGATCTGTATATCTTCACGTCTCCCAGTTCTAACGTCACTCAACGCAGATTTCTTTTGAATTTTTGCATAATTACGCATGAAATGCTTTCAGGATTTTCCTCAGATTTTGTGTTTGCTTTCTCCCATGAATTATATACAAAGATAAATACCGTGATCATTAAAAAATGGATATGGAGACTTTGATAAATTTCAGCGTTTCGAAGATCCAGAAGTCCAAAGGAAGATTTATCTTTATGCTCTTTTGTCTGTTAGCACAATAATTCGAAATCGAAGAAAGCTAGACGAAGGAAATTTGATATGATTTTAACTCTAAAATTTCGAATTTTTTTCGGTAATTTCGGTAATATGAAGATAACGTATGGATTTTTGTGCTAGAGATTTCTTTATTCGAAGTCCAATTCCACCGCTTAAACAGAATGGTGCACATTAAATTTCTAAGACCAAATGATATGATTCTGAAATATGGAGAAAGATACTGCCAACTCGAGTATTGTCCTTGTCTTTTGAGTATGATTTCAAAGTTATAAGATCCATACCAAAATAGCTTATATTGCCTCCAAATGGGCTATTATCTAATTAAACTAATTAGATAAATTTTCAACTGAAAATTTATCATCTGCCTGCACATCCAAGTACATGCGAGTACGATAAATCAAACACACAACTGTTCTGGATAGATGACCTTTTGCGTATGGTTTTATCACCAGAATTTTACACCTGTGTCAAATTTGAATCAAAATCATCAACAGATTGACAGTCTATCGATCTATGACAGTCTATCAATGCATTTTGACAGTCTATCAATCTGTTTGAGGGAGAAAAGCGAATAAGTTAAATATGTAGATATTAATATGTACTCTCCGCATCATAATTGCAGATTTATAACAAATTTCGAATTCAGTCCGTTAAAGTGAGAAACTCCAAAATGCATTCATTTTTTAAATGTATATTCAAGAGTCGAAGGGAGAACTCTCCTCTAGCTTAATACCAGGCTTCTTTAATTTTATGTACTAAAAAAAATTGTACTAGCCTCCTTCGTCGATCAGCTGTCCCGCCCATCATTATTAATAGTGTCAATTTAATCGTGCCAACCAGCTTTGATGACTATAATTTATCACACCATTATAATGTTCTTTTATTAAATTTAGACTATTAAATTTAACACTAAAATTAAATTTAAATTGGCTTTAAACTGTTTAATTTAATATGCAACAAAAAGTCACGAATGTGCTCCCAGCTTTAGTCTTGTTTATATGTTTTATATCACAACACAACGAATGTCCTCTCCATGTGCTCCCGATTTAAGTCTAAATATAAACACGCAAAAAAAAGTTATCTGTGGTATGCTCCGACATTTTGATAAAATCAATAGCAACTCACTACAGATTAGTCCTTCGTTTTCTTCTGGCTTCAGTAGCTGATACCATCACATAACAAAAAGTAGTCTATTTGCTCTAGTTAGTATTCACATAAAAAGTCTCCCAGTTGCTACCTGCCTTAGCCTTGCAAATATCCCACTCAACAAAAAATCACTCGTGTTCGTCCGGATTTAGTTATAGTTAATGTCACCAAACTAGATTATACTGTCATTCATAAGGGTTGAAATTTCTACTTGACTATAAATATTAAGATAATGTGGCTCGTTCAGTAAAACATTCCTGTCTTTTTGTTGAATCATAAATATGGTTGTAATTAGTTTAGTTATATTAATGTCTGGTTTAAAGCAACACTAGGGCTATTTTGGGACGGATCTCGTAATTTTGAACTGCGGTCAGATGACGAGGACGACACCTGAACTGGCACCTCCCTCTCCACACCACACCAACAGGAGGACGTTTGGCCCCGACAGATTTATCGTGCAACAGACCTCCTTATACGGTGGTTCTTCCGTGGAATGGGGGCTCGAACCTGAAACCCTCCGTCTCACAAGCCGAGACCTTACCACTAGGCCACCACGGCCCTATATGGTTGTAATAAATCAGTTAATACCTTCTTAGAGAAAACTATCATTAAGTTTTCTTCTTCTTCTTTTTTTTTTTTTTTTTTTTTTCGTTTTACTAACTTTGTAATAAGGGTTTCCTGTCAAAATTCTCAATTGTGCGTTAAGAAACTGCTATTAAGACCAGAGAAACTCTATTAGTCTTTTCATCAGATCTCCTTAAAAACCTCGCCGACAATCTTTATAAAAAAACGATTTAGTACAGCAAATTCTTAATATAATTTGGAATTTCTATTAACGGTACATTAATATTGCGAATATTCTTTATGAAAAAGCAAATGACTTAATATAGGAAATTCCAGAAGAAAATAGGGAAAGTTAATTTAATAACTGATAGTACTTAATGGAAGCTTTCATAGCTAAAAACGAAGTCCAATATTCAAAGATGTGACTTGAACGATCATGATGATGAAATTGTGTTGTTAGAAATAAGCTAATGACTATTGAGAGCAAGTAATTTGATCTTTAGCTTATGTTTGATATCAATAAATTTGTGTTTCTGTACACAAAATGATAAATATAACCAAGAGGTTTTATTGAAAAAATGTTTATTTATGCGTTTAATCGAACTTTTTATATTACTATTCCAAGATATGATAAATATTCTTTTTTTTTACAAAAAAATGTTTGCCTTTCTGTCTAAATTATATCATCGATTTAATAATCACTATCAGATAATGGTTGTGAGGCAGAATAATTGTTGTAGATATTAAATTAAAGTTATAATGGAAATATGGAACAAATTTAATAAACCAAATATAAATCCCTTACGTTTTATATATTGTGATATTTTATCCGTTTTTACTTTTTCATATACGATAGTATAGAGAAAGTATAGTAATCATAAAAAAAATCGACATTTTGACAATTTCTCCACATTTTAAATCCCTCTGAGTTCGAAAAATACATTTTTTGAAAAAGATAACTTAAAATCGCTTTGAGCTAGACGGCTGACACACAATCTTTACACCAAATTTGCAGATTTCTGTCAAGTTTTGAGTAAAAAACGTTCAGAGGAAGTCTGTCTGCCATGTTGTTCGAATATAATTTAACACGATAACTATTAAACGAAGAGAGCTATATAGATAAAATTAGATACACAAATTTAGCATCTATAATCTAGACACCAATCAAATTGAGTGCCAAATCCAACTAGGGATTGAGCGTCTGTCGGTCTATAATTTTAGAAACATGTCAAATTTAGTATGTGGTTTTGTGTCAAATTTTTGTTTCAAATTGGTTGGGAAAAACTAGTCTAAAACACAAATTCGATTTTTGGATGCTATTAGTTGAGTGGAAGGGATTAATCTCCAAATAACTCGCCAAGAATCGCACGATAGATTCTGTAAAAATGCTGAATTCAAGCCAAAGGTTAATATTTCGTAACTATTGTACGCTAAGGTGTTCACTTGGATAACACTTTTGTTAGAGAAGTTTTGAGAGGACCACTCCAGCTAGTTTTTACAAAAAATTAAGTCTTTGGGCACAGAAAAAAACTGTATTTAACAATTTTTTGTAGTTTTCCGGGATTGAAAAAAAATGACTTATAATGGCATACGATGCCATTGTATTATTTTATTTTATTAATTTATTTTGTTTTATTAATTATTGTTAAATGTATATGATCATTCAAATACTTTAAATTAGATTTCATTGAAAACCAAATATATACACATTAAATTATATCCTTACCAAAATTGAATTTATCTCGTGTTTTATTTTTCTGTCAATATTGAATTGATGAAGATTATTTCTATATAGTTATTAAGTCCCTGAAGAGCTTCTACACCAACTATTAATAACCGTATTACTGTTAAAAACCATATGCACAGAATAGGTACAATGTTTTTCTCAATTTATAAAGGGGAAAAAGATTTTAATCATTGAAAATAGTAATGTAAAATTCTATCAGTGCATGATCCTGTTCTTAGATTTTCTTATAATTATATAGATGACACAAGTTCGTTTTTGTAAACAATGAAAAAAGAAAGTAAATTTTTAACGAAACAACATCGACGAAGGAAAAAGAGAAATGCATGTTGGACTTTTATGAAAATCTGATCTCTGGCTTCTATTTATCGAAAATTTAGGTGTTCTTTTCGATATTTGTCCAATTAAATATGTTATATTTTAATTATTTCCTTCGTTTTAATATATTAATAATTCATTATTTATATGTATAAAACACTAGCATGCGTGGTACAAAAGTCGTTCTTATTAATTATTGTCGAATGGCAACAACAAACGGGCAAATGTGAACAAATCACTATATGAATGTTTCAGACTGCTTTATTGAAAACTATTATAGTAGCTCTTAACGCTTCGCTAAACTAATAAACGGGATTGCAAAACATTATTAGAAATGCACGGATGAGGGCTTGACTTGTTACTAAAATCTTCATTTAATCAGCGAAAAGAAGTATAGAGGAAGAAATATAGATGATAGAAATAGACGTCAAGTAAAAGGTTTAATCGAATGTAAAAATACGCTTGAACCAAAAAGTAATATTACCGTCGTCAAATAGGTAATCGATAATAATAATCGATTATCTACAGTAATTGATATTCCTAATTGTTGTTGCTCTCTTCCTTTTTTTTTTTTTTTTTTTTTTTTACTTTTTCTGCTTTGAACAGAAAAAGGTTCGTTAATTCTCTTTTCTTCTGATAAATGATTATTTTAAACAATTAAATTTATATGCAAGCAATTGGACTTATCGGTAAAGTCCTTTTAAGCCCTTTAAATTCAAAATGTCGTCCCGTACATCCAAGACAGTAACATCTGGCTATAATAAAATGACTATACTGAATTCATTGAGAATGGTCACTGAGCCCTTAGAGGTGAAATAAGAAAGTTAAAAAAAATATCAAATTAAAAAATTATTAACATAATTAAAAACATGAAAGTAAATTGACCTTTTTTATTAAAAGAGGGGCCTTATAATATGCACTGCCTAGGGTCGTAAAATATCTAAATACGCCATTGAGAATATAGCTTTCTATGCGCGTTTATTATGACTCTGGATGCGAGTGTTTACCTTTTTCTTATACAAAGAGGTAATAAAAATAAATCCATAATGCAAAAGGCTCCATTTAATCAAGGAGTCAAATATTCAGTACCCACCGGATTAACGTGAAATCACTGACAAACCTCCAAAAATACAAATCAATATCATTCAACACTTTGACAGAAATTCATTTTCCTATTTGCTCACGATACATTTGCATTCTATCCTCTTCCCCCCCCCTTCCCTTCATTACATATTCACATCGCCTCCCAGGATTCAATGCGACACACCACAGGCGCGCACAAATCCCAGCTAATACTTCCCCCATTTTTCCAACTGCATTATTTATTAATTTGCAGCCAAACAAGCCAACAAAAGCCTGCTGCGGTCCCAAGTAGAAAATAAACACGCCAAATTCTACAGTGTAATCCCCCGCGAAATAAACAGAAGCACTCGAAGCTTTATACGGCAGGCAGGTAATGAAATCGGTCTTCCGGAGGGGGGGGGGCGGCAACCACCATAAATTCGTGCATCCGCCAAATGAGGAAAAATGAGACGTTCGCAACCACCGTGCTGATGCATTATTCGGGCTGCTAATCTCCCCTGGCCTATTCTTGCGGAAGTGAAAGGATTCGGTCCGGAAAGAACGTGCGAGGAATGCTTTTGCAGGACATGATAAATAGGGAAAATGGCGAGTCTGGAATATTCAAAGACTTTGTTGTTGTTCTTGGCGGCTGTGATTCAAGGTTGGTTGTTTTTCATTTGCCGCTTTTTATTAGGCTGGTTTCGGCAACAGTAAATGAGAGGGTAGCGTCTGCTGTCTGGAAATAAGCAGGCATATGCATAAGTATAAAAGAATTCGTTTTTAATGCAAGCTTTTAATTAAAAATGGAATTTTCAGAACTCATTTGCATGATATGGCGCGTGCCTCTCGCTCAAAGAATTACAAAATTTGTTTTAATTAAATCTATCAGTTAAATATGATTTAAAATTTAAGGACCTAAAATCCAATAAGAGGAAATAAAATTCATTAAAAATTCTTGGAAGGCGGCGCATTAAAATTAATATAGAATAGGTAATAAAAATGGCAATATTGAATAAAAAAATGTATTAAAAGTAAAGGATTTCCCAAAAATAACACAAGATCTAACGCGCAATAAATTGTTGGCAACCCTATTCATAAAACCATTTGTCACCTGATAGTTTAAAGTTCGTAAAAATGGAGCGTTACAAGATAGAATAATGTGTTAATGCAAAATTTGAATTTAATAAAAAACACAGGGGTTTTTTTTCCTTTAAATTGTTATATTTTTATTGAATTGTAAAGTACACAGGATAGGTTTATGTATGGAATAACACTTAGGACAAATGGCTTCCACATCTTTGCTGACACACATGCATTCTTTAGTCGAAATTTTCCATGACCATTTTGCGTATATATGGCTGAATTTCATTGATACAGCATTGAATTTCGTCCCTCAATGCACGCGTGCTTGTGGGCTTGTTGGCATTGACCTTTGACTTCAAATAACACCATAAAATAAATCTAATGGTGTTAAATCATACAATATAGGGGGCCAATTCTCCAATTTTCGAACTGTGACCGTCAAACTTCCATTATTTTCAAAATACGTATTGTACAACAATGAAAACATGTTGTTCTATCATGTAGGAATATATGTACATGTACATCATATGTATATATACATCATTTACTAATCCTAAAATATCAGCTTTCAAATGGTTGCCAACACTTTGATGCACGAATGGTAGCAAATTCATATCCCGCATTAATTTTGGGACACCCTTTTCTGTTAAGTGCTTGCATGTATTTTGATCATTTTTTCACTTTAAAAAGGCATTTATTGAGAAAAATTGGTACAATATATATCAATCAAAATATTTTCTATCATTTTCTATAACTTTTTCCCATTTTCGTCCAATAAGTCTTGCAATTGATTATCTACGAATTTTCTTGATTTTCCAGATCGTTCTTTGGCATCGAAATCACCACTCTTAAACCATTGAAACCAAAACCAACTATTGGGATATGACGACGCAGCATCGCCATAAGTTTCTATAAGTGTCTGATGGGCTTTGGCAACAGATTTCTTCAAATCAAACAAAAAAAAAGCAATGAATGTCGATAATGCAATTTGGAGCATTTGATGATTGGGTTCTTTATACGCTGAATAACTCAATGAGATGAAAAGGAAAACTTTCAAAATGATAGCAATAAAGTAATAATAAATTGGTAAAACCCAAAACCATTGTTGTTTATATAGATACTTCCCATGCTTACCAATAGACGTCGCTAGTTAAAATACATGCAAGCACCTAGTATTGAAAAAAAAAATTGGGGGGGGTCAAATAAACATTTTCTTTCAAGCAGTTTATTCCGTTTTTCTGCAGAGTACAGACAGAACAAATATTTCTTCAACTCTCCGCCATTACCTGAAGGGGTAACAATAACATCATTTATTGAGAAAGCAAATCATGTTCACTCTAAAGAAAGAAATGTCTCTCCGTCCACACCCGTAGAAACAAAAACTAATTTTTTCTTGCCCGTTGGACAAACTCTCTAGATCTGTCTCTAAGGAAATAAGAACTGCCCCGCTTGTTCTTTCAGACAGAAAAATAGAAGCTCTCGACTAAAGACCGTTTTGTAGTGTGGTGTTTTATTCCCTAAGGCATTTTTCACTCCTATTATCGGGAAGAGTTCGTACCGGAAGCTCTATCTTGAGAGAATTCTCAACTGCTTGGTTTTTCTTTTAAAGTAATTTAAGAATAAAATTCGGATCTTACAGCTTAGCAACACAAGAGTGATAGTTATTAAAAATAGTAAAGGTCTGAGATTTTTATATCAAATACTGATTTTTCTTTTTCTTCGTAGCCCTGAGTAGAAATGCCATGCAATAAGCAATAAAAGGCATTATATCATAAAATAATTATTGCGTTTCTATTCATGAAATGTTATTTATTTTTGCCATCATTCCTTTTACTGTCTGTTTTTGATGAGTGAAATCCTCCAAACTATTGCACATGCGCCTATCAGTTTTGATTTCATCGAAATAGAATAACAAATGAAGAAGGAGCAACTTTCTTTATTGTTTTTTATGAGCAATTAATCGAAACATTACAAAGTTTTGAATTAAAGCAAAATAATACAACTCAAAGACAAAACAAAAATCAACATCGAAAAAGATAACAAAAGAGCACGCTCTGAACGAAGAATTTTGGCATTATAGTCTTTCTACTCTCTGAATATCACCTCTTCCATGACTTCTATGACCAAAAGTAAAAGGCATGAGATTCTAAAACGGACGGCAGTTGTTTTCTTGGGCCTCTTTTGGAGTTGCAAATGCAGAATACCGTTTTACTACTCGTAAACAAAGTATTGTAATCGTTCAAAAAATTTGAATTCGAGATTTTGACGAATCTCCAAGTTTCAAAACTCCCTGGAGTTTTAGTTTAGAAGTTACCACACAGTTTTAATTTTATATCTGTCTGTCTGGTTGTTTCTTCTCTTCATGCGTCTCAGCCGTATTTTTAAAGTTAGCAAAATTAAGCTAGTTTCAGCTGGGTCAGTAACGAATCCTCAATGTTTCAATTCTCAATATCATACTGATGTTGAAAATGATATCAATTTGCTGAGTCGTTCGATATATATTCTTAACTAGATGCCTTTCTCATCTAAATTCATGATTCCCCCAAACAAAGTACGTTTAGGCACAAAATTGTGAGAAATATTGGAGATGAATTGTTTAAACAATTTTGATCGTGTTCTGTTCATTTTATACACGAACACTTCTATTGGAGTTTCTTATTACGTGCATCGTGCAATTAAAAGTTTAAGTATTTGGATAATATATTTCAAACTACACATTGTCTCTTGCTGAAATGTAATTTGATTCCTACATATTAAACTTCTTAGATAATTAGGAGAATTCGACTGCCTTAGAATTCATCAACGGAAGAAAATTACATGAAAATGTATGTTGGAACAATGAACACACTTTGAATTTCATCGTAATAAAAAATTATGTTGCTGAATGTTATGAAAAAATATATATGTAACGTAATTTTGCAAATGCATGGCAGAAAAGAGGAAAACATTTTGTATGAACTACAATTTCTTTTACCACTGGAGCATAATTTGTATGAGAGAAGAAGTGATAAGACGATGCGTCTGTATACATCGCGACACAAAAGTAAAGTGAAAGCAATTTTTTCCTCTGTAGTTTTTCTAAGAGATTCTGATAGGGATTTCTTTGAGACGTGTCGACTTAGAAAAGGGAATCTTAGGATCTTTGACTGGAATGCGTAGAGGGAAGGGATTTTTATCTCTTCGCTTGTGGTGTGGCAACCAAAACGTTAGCAATTTTTTAGAGCGCGTGTTAGAAATAATTAAATAAAAATTGGGATTTGGATGAGGAATTAAGAGACATTTCTAGATTAAAGTAAAGGAACTAATTTAAGATAAAAACTAGGAAATTAATTAGAACTTTAAAAAAAATGTCAGTACATATACATTTATGAAATTGCATTACAAATACATTTATGAAAAATTGCAAAGGAAAGAAAATGGCATTATTAAAATGTCAAGTCTTTAAATTTTAAAATGATGAATGAATCCGTTTTGTACAATAATATTTTCGATAATATTATTGCCGAAAAACTCATATCGTTTAGTTTTTAATTTATTAAGAATTATAGTAACAATTTCAAAACACTCGTTTTGAGGTTCAATTTCCTTCATCCAAAGTAAATTGTGCCATATTTGGTAACTCTAAGTCAAACAGTTTTTTCCTGTAAAGCGTCAATACCCATACATGCAGACATGCATATTCTCCTTTATTATTAATAGTGACATGGGTGAAGTTTCTTCTAAATATAAAAAAACATGTGCTAATATATATTGATAAAATGAACAAGTATTTATTATTTTAAATAATTACCATAATTCGCTGAGAAAGATCTTAAAATTTATGTTTCATTCACCCAAAATCTTACTGCAAACTTTTCAGTTAAGAGTTCTAAATTAATCCTCAAAAGAAACATTTCTTGATAATAGCGAAGAATTTCTCAAGGGGCCAAAAAAATTTCTAAGTAAAAAGTTCTGCACTTGGAAAAATTTATTTTTCTGTGCTTTGAAAAAATGTGCGAGGCAGTTCAAATTTTCTCAAAGACAGATCTCGAGAGTTTGTCCTATAGGCAAAGGAATTTGTTTTCGTTTCTCAGGGCTTGGACGAAGTGGCATTTCTTTTTTTGGTGTTATGATTTTCAAACAGGACTTGTTTTCTCAGTAAATGATGTTACTATTGGTGTTTTAGTAGTAAAGAACTAAAGAAATATTTACTTTGTCCATTTTTATATGCTTATTGTCGTTTATACTGAGTGATACACTATAACGATGACCAATGTTATTTCCAATAATTATTTCTAACCAGTTAGAAACTGGGTATATAATTCAGAATGGGAAAAGACTTTAATTAATGTAACAAAGGCAGTATATTATCATGTGAATACATGATGTTTTTTTGGTTTGAGGTTTTTGAAGCCTCAAAATACGCGGGCAGAAAATAAAGGGCATGGGTTGTTAGAAGGTATCGCCCGAAGAAACACAAAGAAAAGGTGAATCAACAAGAAACAGCGAGGGAAGGTATCGAAAAGTATATATATATATATATATATATATATATTATATATATAATATTATAATGAAAACAATGATATAATTTTTTTAACTTTTATTTTAAATTTTCTAGTTGGCAAAAAAAGTTTCGGAGCTCGAAAGATTTGGGATAAGGAAAAAGCCATCCCAAAAAAATTAATGATTGTTCAATAAAATAATCACGTGATCATCGCAAACCAGTTTAATCCGGATGTTAGCAAAAGAAATTTTTCTGGCGTCGAGATAAAGTTTTATTTTTCGATCGATTGTGAGATGAAATAAACCATCGTTTTTCTAAATATCGACGCATGCGTAATCTGGTAATCACGCGATTATTTCGAACGTATTTAAACTAGTTAAGGATTTAAATTAATTAAGACTAACAATGACTTAAAAAATTATATTCTCATATGATAACTTGAAATTTGCTGCAACAGATTTCAATTTTTATATGTTGTTTCTGTCAATCACTGTACTGATAAAAAAAGGACTAAATCTTAATTTCACTCCTTCCCTTTGTCCTTTCTGTCATTTTAGGGAAAATATTTTTCGCATACTATAAATTTTAAACAAAAAAAAACACTTTTCTACGCCTAAAACTCGTTAAATTATAAAGCTTTGAACATGGAGATTTTAGAGCAAGGAAAATCACCGTCTCAATGGAATCTACTATCTGTTATTGATAGGTTTAAAATATTTAAATTCAAAGGTTCATAACTCTATCAGTTTTGATCATAAGAGGTGATTTTTTTTTAGTTTTTAAAAATTCTTCTCTATACAATGAAGCACTGTATAGGAATCTTTCAATGAAAAATTTAGAGCAAGAAAAATCCTCCATTCAACGGAATTCCTTTAGCTGACCATTGATTGGTCTAAAATAGTTTAATTTAAAGATTCATAACTCTGTCAGTTTCGATGGTAGAAGAGATGAATTTTTTTTTAGTTTTTCGGAATTTTTTCGCTATAAGTAAAGCACTATATAAGCATCTTTCAAGTGACAGGTATAAACTGACGCATAATCGGACGTTTAATAAACCACTTTTGGTTATTGCAAACTCAATGACACTAATGCTAATTCCCTTAAAACTAATAATTTTAAAGTTATTTGAGAATAGTACAAGTAAGTTAATATATAATATTAAAAATGATAAATTTCAATAAATAACCATAAAAGTGAGAAAAATCATTCGTTTATTTATTACCCATTTCTTTATTTTATATTATTTATTTACATATAGATGGCGCAGAATTAAAAAGAAAAATAATCTTTTATCGTCATCTGACGTCCAGATTGATCTGTGATGATACAGCATTATAAATCGAATTAAATTCAATGAATGATTTTTCACCAGTGTTCTGACAAATAAAATGAACATAATAAAAATTCCAACTTCCATTACACCTTCCTTTAAAGGAAAGGAAAATAACTTCATATTACTATAAATTTTTAATATTTCTTCCTTAGACAATTAGCCTCCTTGTAAAGAAGACTGTTTTACAGAGCATTTCGAACGAACGCTGGATCAATGAATCCGGCCTTGGTAACCTTTAGCGATAAAATGAAAGACTCGGGATATTTGAAAATCATAGAGACAGTTAGAATTAGAGTTCCAGCTTTTGTTCTAGAAAATTAGATTCCCAGATAAAAGAAGCGGTAAAAACCAAGAAATCAGAGCCAATCAGTAAGTAGTTTACATGAGGTCAAGCGAACAGTTAAGCGCGAAGTCTCTCTGTCTGAGCATTTTATGTTCATGGGGTTGTTTAATAAAGATTTCCTGCTTATGTGCTATTGTCTATTGAGCTTTTTATTTATTTATTTATTTATTTTAAATTTACTGTAATCGTCAAAAAATTCGAACTCGAATTTTTCAGTTTCACGTTTCAGACCTTCCCAAATTCTAATTTTTGTGATTGTGTCTGATTGTGTGCCTCTAATCAAGATAATTCAAAAAATCTTTGATCTAGATGGTTGAAATTTGGTATAAGGTTTGTACATCCAATTTGCAGATTTCTGACAAATTTTGAGTAAAATCCATTCAGAGAAATGTCTGCCAGGCTTTCGTAGTACAAGTAAACACGATGATTATAAAACAAAAAGAGTTAAATGAATAAAATTTGATTTTTAAATTTAACATTGGATGTGTAGGTGGTGGAAGTGTGTCGAGGTCTAACGTCCTCCTGCAACAAAACCACATCTCCGACTCGGATTTCAGTTCCTTTGGGTGGCTTCCTCACGTGGTGAAATGTTCTCAAGTCCATTAGATACTCCTTTTGCCATCTTTTCAAAAAGGATTTCATTAGGTGTTGACGACTTCTCCATATACATGTTAAGTCTGAGTGGGAATTTGGTGGTCCAGAAGGAATAGTTGTGAGTCGTTTTCCTATGAGAAAGTGGGAGGGACAATTGGACTGAGTTCAGGGCGGCTTCTACATCACATAAAACCGTGATCAGACCAGTGGTGACTAAACAGGCGTCACCTAGGGTTTTCTGCAGACCTGTCAAATTTAAAATCAAATCCATCAATGTATTGACCGTCTGATGGTCTGTACTTTCATAAGAATGTAGAAGCAGTAACTCTAAAACTCAATGAAAAAATATGAAATTTAAATCTAAAAAATTGGGCATATAATTTTATTATTACAAATCTAGCTCTGCGTCAATCTGTCAAAAAAAAAACATCCCAAATACGCATTCGATATTGTATTTGCTGTGTATTAAATGCATTCCAGCAATTCATCGTGCAAGGCAACACATTAATGGGCTCTTGCATAACTATTATTCGTTATTATTATGGATTACAATACACATTTTTAGAGAATGTACGAAAACCTTTGGTTATTATTGCGGATTGGAAAATTTCTATTGGTTAATGTACTGACTGAAATAATTAATGTATTGACTGAAATAATTAATCTACTGACTGAAATGATTAATGTACTGACGGAAACTAGATCGATATTATTCTTGACACAATTCAAAACGAAACAGACGAATTAGAATAGATTTTAACGGCTGCAATTTTAGAGTAGACACCACTATACGACAGAATTACATTTTTTTTTCTGTTATCTATTTCCAATAGAATATTATTGAAAAATATCAAACGTCTTACAGTAATTTACGTGGGGACTCGTCACTATCTTTTTGTTTATTTTTAATTTATTTAAGAAAATTTAATAATTGATAGTTAACTTATTTTATTTTTTTTATTTGAAGAAAAATTCAGGAAATAAATTATAATTAAATAATCGGTTCTTTTTTATTGTTTAACTTTAAGTAAAAATTAATTTTAAATTAAATTTTTTTTAACTATTTTTACTTTATTCTTCATTGTTATTTAAATATTTTATAAAATTTAACTGGAGAATCCAAAATTGTAATAACGATATGTTAGATGCCTTTGACGACTAGATTCGCTTAAAATATTGGTATCCCTAGTTGTTAAACTATTCATATGGAGTATATTTATCTAAAATTTTTCTTTTTGGTATTTGATTAAACTGAAAAACATGAATTTGAGGAATAAATCTTTTATAAATTATTGCACGTGCAAATAAAAGAAGTACATATTATGCAATGAAAGCAGAAACGAAAATTCTGTTTCCCAGTTAATATCCAAGAAAAAACAATTTTGTGTTTTAATTTAAACATTGTCAAAAGTAGGTAAATGAATAATTTAAGGAAACAACAAAATGTCGGAGTAAAATAAAGCACTGTCATATATTGTCTATGAAATGAGTTAAAAATATTTATTAACATTAGAGAAAAAAAATCATACGGAAATGAAACTGAAATCGATTAAAAGACATATATGAGTTTTAAGAGAATGCAAAATCCGGTTTTGTAAGATATTAAAATTTTTTAAAAACTCCAAAAATTAGTTTAATTTTTAATTAAATGATATTTTAATAAACTTTTGGAAGATATAAAGCTTGACTTGAGAATATTTACATATTGTACAAGAAAGTAGCTTTGTACAAAAAACATACAAATATTCATCCATTTTTGCATAAATGGGTAGATAATGTATATTTCTACAAAAAAACATAAAAACATTCATCTATTTACATTAATGGATAAAAAATATAGACAAATTAGAAATATTGGACAAAAATGAGGATTTATACAAAAAAAACATGCAAATATTCGTCCATTTTTACATAAATGGATAAATAATATAGACAAATTAGAAATATTACATAAAAATGTAGATTTGTATAATAAACATACAAATATTCATCCTTTTTTTTTATAAATGTATAATGTAGATATATTGGAAATGTTGCCATGAATAATTTTTCTGCATTATTATTAGGGGTTTAATTAATCATCATTTCGAAAATGTCATTGCGTAAACGATTTCCATTTCCTCTACAAGAAAATATTGATAAATACCAATTGAAAATATTTTTAAAAAATGCGTCGAAAATAACTTATAGAAAAGGAAGGGTGTTTTATAATATACGAAATTAGCTTTTTCCATTCCTCTGGAATAAAGATAAGGTAACTGTAACCCACTGCTTAAAGGAGAAACCACTGCATCATTTATTGGGAAAAGAAACCCAGCCCAAACGCCATCATCAAAGCAAGAAATGCTACTTCGTCCAAACTCTTAGAAAGGAAAACTAATTCCTTTGCTCGTTGGACAAACCCTCGAGATCTGTCTCCGCGGAAATTCGAACCACCTCGCACGTCTTTCAGGACAGAAAAATGGAAGCTTTCGTATAAAGAACCTCTTATCCCGTGGTGTATTTATCCTCGGGGACATTTTCATTGCTATTGTCGGTTAATGCTTGCCACTCAACACAGTATCTTGGAAGAAGTTTTATCTGTGGGGTTTTTAGAGTTGTTTCAGACTGAACTGCAGGATGGATACTAGTTGACCCTTCTAATTTTAGCCGAATACCGACTTTTTAAATCGTGAAAGCATATATTTCCAATTGAAAAGTGTTTTAACCAATTAACTGTTTCAATCTCTTCGAAAAATGCATATCTAAATTGTCTCTCAAAAATTTAGCGATGGCACGTATACTCATCAAAAACAGTGTATGTGTAATATGAAATTATATTGAGGAATATAAAATCATATTATATGCAAGGGGTTTTTTTTTCATAATAATTATAAACAATCTTTTATTTGTTCCTTTGATTTCGACTTGGCCTCAAAATTTACAAATATGTTTTAGTTTTTACTAAAATTGTAATTCAAACTGCAAATTGTTACTACTTATTACTCCTGGCGAATAAACTCGATATAACGTAAAATGTTGTACTTTTTCCATGATGAGTATACTCGTCAAAAACAGTTAACTGATTAAATAACCTACCAAAATTAATTTTTCATTGTCCAATCAAGAAATATACAACTAAAAAAAATAACAAAATCTTAATTTCATATATAAAGACTTTTTTTTCTGAATGCAATAAAATACTGTTTATTGGTATTTTAAGTGGCAGATAAAGCAGATGTATAAATAAAAAATCATATAATCAAAATTTCAATAAAAATAAATTTGATTGTTACAAAATTATTACTTTTTATAAAAATTCATTTAAAAAATAATTTTTAATTTTTGTATATAGTACTAGTATGTTACTAAAGAGCACTGAAAACAATAATTCAATTTTAAAATCTAAAATTTATTATAAAAATTAGATTATTATAAAAGTTTTTTTTAAATAGTAATCATACATTTTAAGAAATACTAATTATACATTTACAGCATGTCTTCTTTATTTTCATCAAAAGACATTAGAGATTGGAATTTATTATATTCTCCTAATTCTTCTGTTTCTGCTATGCCATGTCGTAATTTTACCTATTAGACAATAGTACATCATTCTTGTTTTGTAAACTAAAATTTAAAAAATAACATTGATAGATACGGATTTTTCTTTTCATTTATTCGTAATAACTATGAAATTTTCGATGAAGCATTGTAAAAACTCAAAAATGGTGGTAGTCTCTATTAAAAGTAAGGATCGAAGAGTCTCAGATTGAGGCAAGATTCCTTTAAAGATCTCCATTAAATCTTTTATGAGCTAAATATTAAAATTAACTGGAATAGAAACATCTTTTTGTCAGTGTAGTGTGAAAATATGAATTCGGGTAATTCAGCATGGGTATCAGTTTTATCACAAGATCGCAGCTGAAACTTGAGAAGTTCCAGTGGCGTAGCGAAGGTTAGTGGCACTCGGAGCATGGAATATTTTTTTTTCTTCCACTCATGGTATTTTTTACTTTCTCGTATACGTAGTATAGAGAAAGAACAGTAATTTTTTTTAAAAATTCCAACTCGAGACTTTGATGAATCTCCATGTTTTAGACTTCCCTGAGTTCGAAAAACGAATTTTTGGAAAATATCCGTCTGTCTGTTTATGACAAAGATAACTCAAAAACGCTTTAAGCTAGTCTGTTAAAACTTAGTATACAGTCTTTACACCAAATTTGCATATTTCAATCAAATTTTGAACAAAATCTGTTGAAAGGAAAACCATCTCTCCGGTTGTTCGCATATTAGTTAGCATGATAACGAAGACAACTAGATAGATAAGATTCGGTACATAAATTTAACATCTATAACATAGACACTTATCAAATTTTGAACCAAAACTAACAAAGGTTAACTGTCTGTCGATCTGTACTTTCAGAAACAGGTAAATTCTATAATCCAAAAGGTCAATGACTTAAATATATCAAAATCAGCATGTGATTTTGTGAGTGCGAGTACAGTTTTGTGTCAGTCTTTGTATCAATCGGTTGAGGAAAACATATCTAAAACACAAACTCGATTTTCAGCTGCTATTGACCGCATGTCAAGCATTACTCGCCAAGGATGACACGACAGATTCAGTAAAAATGCTAAATTCATGACAAACTTGAATATTTCGTTACTATAATACGACAATACCATGCAAGGCGTTCTCTCACATGACAAGTTTATTAGAGAGTATGCGAGAAAGTTTTGAGATCACTCCTGTTAGTTATAAAAAAGTGATGGTACATTCCTGATATTTTAACCTCCTGGCGCCCTGGATATTTATGTCCTTTTACTCGCTCCTCGATTATTAAATCACTGCAAGTTTCATCCAGAAAAAAAAAATTTCAAAAATTATATTAATCTAACAATACTAAACTAAACTATCCAAAACAGGAAACATTAAGATATGAAATATCTTTTTCGTATTTAATGTATAGAGAGATGTCTACTCTAAAGTTCTCTTGCAACAACAATTAAAAATATCTGCATTTGAAAGATATCGACTTTTTGTGCTTTAATTTCAAGTCTTTTCTAAAAGATTATGGTTACTTTCTTGGATCTTAGCGGTATTTAACTTGAATTCTTATATTAGCTACCTCATGTATCTGACTCAAATTACTGAAGAAAAAATGCTGTTTTGCATATGAGCAGTTAAAAATTATGTATGACAAATACTCGTGTTTTCTCAGATATTCAAAATATTTTAATTTTTGGAAGATATATTTTTTGTTTTCTGGAAATTTCGTACAATTTAGCAGAAGACTTTGCATGTTATAACGGGGGGTGGGGGGAAAGTGAAAAATGTAGTATTTTTCTAAAATAATGCTTATATCTCTAAGGATAAAAGTGCTTTTTTACAAAAAAAAATGTGTATGCAAGTAGTATCAATAGCAAATAAAATGAAAGTTTTTAATCATTATCAACTTTCTATGCAATGGTCTCGATTCAGATCATTTTTTTCGGCAATTTCTGGTCAGCTCCCTAAATATCTGCGGAATCGAATCTTTACCGTAAAACGTGAGTTGTAGCATATTTTTTCACGTGACTGGACTTCAAGGAATATTCGTCCGGTCTTCCTGTAATACTTTATAAAATATTCCATTCCAAAAGGTTTTCTTCTTCGTTGACCCTATGAGTAGACTGATGGGATATGCATATATCTCATCTATATATATATTTATATCTTTGATATAAAATGTAACCTCACGCACGTTCACTCCATATAATATTACCAACTGCTTTACAGACGATTGCACGGATTTAAATTCAGTCGTTTAGGATTTTACTGATATTTAAGGTGGGATAGTTGTTTGCCCTTAGATTAAGTTAATATTCGCTATAAATACAGGATGATTCAAAAGTGCAGAGCAACTTTAAAAACTAATTATTCAAGAGCGAATTAAAATAAGATGCTATTTGTAAAAAAAAAGAATGGAAATTAAGATGCATATTTTTGCCGTGAAATCTGGATTTATTGATAACGAACCCCTTAATTAATCTACAGTTCATTTTGCAATACTTTATGTAAGATGAATCACTGGTTGAACAAATGGCTTGCAGTGTTCATTATATCGCCTTCCGTTTTGGAAGTCTTAGATGTCACATTGGTAGTTATAGTTTTTTTTACAAATTTAATCAACATTTCTTTTAATATATTATATTTTAATATATTCAATATTATATTTTCTTGTAACATCATATCTTCTGAAATCGTATTTAGGAAAATGCTGCTATCTTGTTTAATCAATACTTCAAAAATTACACAGTCCCAGATGTTTTGGAATGTCTGGTAACTTTATATTTATATATATTTTTGTTTATTTGAATTCCAAATAAACGTAGTTCACCCAAATGGTGTAAAACTGATATGAGTCAATAAGTAAAAAAAATGAAACAACTATATAAATATCTATATAATGAAAATGGAATTAAAAAAACATAAAAAGAAAGTAAATAAATACAGAAAGTGATAAAAAAAATAAAGAACGATAAATAAAGAAAATAAATTTAAGAAGAGAAATAATAAGGAATATAATAAACATAAAATAGAAAACAATTAATAAAAATAAACAAAGAAGAAAAAGAGGCAATAAAGAATATAACATAAAAGAAATAACAAAAAATAAAGAGAATTAATAAAGAGCATGATAAACATAAAAAGAACATAAATAACATTCACACAATTACTTGAATATAAATAATTTATTTTGATATTAATGATATCACGCATCTACATGTATGGAAAATTAATTTCATAAAACAAAGATACCAGGCGTTAATTGATGAAGTTTTAAAGAAGAATATCTTTAGAAATTGATTTTATTTATTATTTTAAGCTAATTTCTTTTTATTTAATGATCAGTTATAGTATGAACTGCAGATCTATTAGTAAAAAATTAAAAGATCCTGAAAAATGAACTAATAAAATTATTCAAGATAAATACTCTGTAGATAGATAGATAAATAGATAAACAGATAAATAGATCTGTTCTCTTTAATTTTGCAATTAATCCTAACTCGATTCAAGCCAAATTAAAGGAATATATAAAATAAAATAATTGTTTACGCATATGTTTATGAGAATTAGATATAGATAATGCGTAACAAATGCTAAATTTCCGATTGTCTATGCATTTCATTCATCTACTGTTAAAAAGGATGAATAGATGATCAAGAAAAATAAAATAATTCTACATATTAGTAGATTCTATATTATCACATTTGAAACAGCATTTAATACAAGCTTTACGTTTTAAAATGTTGTAAATCTACGCCTATGTAAGAAATTTCACTAGAAATTTAAAAAATGTTCTTAAGAATGATGAATCAAAATAAAATAAAAAAGAAATAAAAACTAAACATTAGAAGATTTGATATTATTACGATTGAAAAATCATTTAATACAACCTTTACATTTTGAAATGTTGTAAATCTACGCCTATGTAAGAAATTTCACTAGAAATTTAAAGAATATTCTTAAGAATGAAATACATGACATGCAGTAAAGATTACATTTTGTTCAATGTTTATTATTCGAACTGATCACTCAAAAGCTTTCAGTGGAATTCTCAGATACATTGAGTCTTGTTCGTAGAAGAAAAGAAACTTCCTTATCAAAAAGATGGTAGGCACTCGCTAACAATAAAGAAAGGTGAAAAAATTCTCCTGCGGCTTTCGAGTGCAATTTTTTTACTTATTTATTCCACCATAACCTACCGCATTTCTTCTATCTCTCTAGAGATGCAAACTTCCTAAGATGCTACAACTACTTATGGAAATTTTCGGCTTACGATAGACAGTGAATCCTTTGAACACGTTACCATTTCATTCCTACCATATAAAAATCATAGTTTTTTTCTTCCACTTCGTAGCCATTTTCTTTTTTCTTTTCATCGCTACGTATCCGAACAACGAACGCCATTGAACAAGAACTCGAAAAAGGGTGTTTTTTTTTTCGTTCTCTTTTTCCGTTGTTGGCGTTGTTTCCGTTTCTAGTAATAAAAGAGATTGGCTGGAAAAAGACACAAGGCAAAGTTGGATTCTTTAAGCTCTAGGGCAACTGTGGTAAATTTTAATTCATTGGAATTGAAATTTCGAATGTTGCAGAAAAAGTTCAGTTTCGGTTGCGGTTGATGTTTATTTTTTGTAATTTTCATCGAACATGGTTTCTTTCCTCCCGTAGGATTAAGTGCAGAAACTTTTTGAAAATTCGAATTCAGTGATTCTATCCAACTGTACATATTATGGTTGCATTTATTTATTTTTGGTTTACGACTCAAACTAATTGGCTAAACTAAGGTAGCTAGTCTAATAGTTAAATGTATAGTTAAGATGAAACATTCATTAAGAAAGAGTTATTATATTATACTTATTTTTCGTTAAATTTTTCAGATAAAAATTGTAAGAATTTTGTATTATATCTCTTGTATCTTATTCATTTTTCGTAAAAAGGAAAAATAATTAATAACTGTATAAATCACTAATAACTTTTGAATCAATTTATAACATTTCACTTTCCCGTATACTTAGTATAGAGAAAGTATTGTAATCGTCAAAAAAATTCGAACTAAAGATTTCGACGAAATTTCACATTTTAGACCTAACTGACTAGAAAGATACATTTTTGGGAAATGTCCATATGCCTGTCTGTGACAAAGATAGCACAAAAGCACTTTGAGCTAGATGTATGAAATTTGGGTATACGAACTTTATATTAAATTTGCAGATTTCTATCAAATTTTCAGTAAATCTGTTCAGAGGAAGTTCATCTGTCCGGATGTTCGAATATAAGTTAATACGATAATTACAAAACGAAGAGAGCTTAATAGATAAGATTCGGTACATAGTTTTTACATTTATAGTGAAGACGTCTGTCCAATTTTGAGCCAAATTAAACTACAGGTTGACTGTCTGTCGGTCTGTCTTTTCAGAACCATGTAAAGACGATGATTCAAAAACGCATTAATTTATATATATCAAATTTAATGGGGGATTTTGCGATTATAAGTGCAGTTTTGTGTCAAATTTTTGTTTTAATCGGTTGAGAAAAACATGTAAAACACAAATTCGATTATCGGATAATAATACATGCCAGGGATTTATCGCCAAATAACTCGCCATGGTTGGCTTGAAGGATTTAGTAAATTGCTAAATTTACGCCAAATGTAATATGTCGTAACTATTGTATGCCAATGCCATATGTAAGGCATTCTGTGGAATGACAAGTTTATTAGAGAATATGCTAGAAAGTTTTAGGTAGACTACTTCTACTGTTTGTAAAATAAAATAAATCAAAATAATTACTTTTTTTTTTTTTTTTTTTTTTTTTTTTTTTTTAGCAATTGGCATACTATATCTAAACTGGGATCTATAAAAAAGCATTTGAAACGAAATATTTTACAACTATAAATATTTTTCTGAATTATAATCACATTAAACTCTTAACTATTCATCAATTCTTATTGTTTCCACGTTAAATATAAAAAACAATTCGTATAAATGACGACTCGGAACAAAATATTTTTTGTCTTCAAGAATTGTTTCATTCTTATCTGTGCATTGTTTCTCACTTCAGAGTTCTGCATAAAAAATAAATCACCATGATTCTTCCAATTTTTCAGATGCAGATAAGATCCATTCGCTATGACAAATGACTACAACCTTCTTCGAATGGTTGTTCGTGTTCTAATAAAAATGAGTAATTCGCGATATCGAAGACAGCTCATTTTAAAACCATCCATTTCCATGAGCAAACGATTTAGAACGACAGACGATTACCGTCGTCTTTGTTTGATATGGGGAAGGGAAAAAAATACACCAAACGATGTAGAAACATTTATTTCTAAATGATCGAAAGATTTATTCGTCTGTTCAATACAAAAATAAATGACCGAAGAAAGCAATGATATAAGGCCTGGCGATTATTTGGAAAATAGTAATTTTCGGAAAGTTTGGAACAAATATTAGCTGCGGCGTTCGATAAATTGCATTAAAATGCTGCGGAATATATAAATTTGTCCAATTGGATGGTTCTTGGAATAAATAAACGAATGGTTCCAGCTTTGGAACTAGTTATTGCAGACCTCAAAGCTATTTGAAAACTTAATTCGCATTCTGTATTATAATCTGTCGAGTTTAAATGGATACTTTAAATTCATATGCATATCATTTTCTCCTGGGCGACTTTTATTATTTTCTAACCAGTCTAAGAAGCTGGTAATATTTGAAAAATCATGCCATCTTATTTATTTAAGTAGTTTTATTTACTACTTATATACGAGATGCGATTTAATGAATATTTTAATTAATTTTCTGTTTTCTATTTCTGAATAATCAAATATTTATTATGTTATATCTAATTCCCCTTCAGAAAATCAATAATTAAAATAAATGATATTAAATAAATAAATAATTTTCAATGCATTAATGTAGAATAAATCTTAATAGTAAAAATAAAAATCGTTCTGAAAGCTTTGTAAATATTTGATAATGGCAAATTAATATTTTAAATGCAATTTCTATTTTCAAATTATCATTTTGGCTACAGATAATTGTAAATCTTTTTCTATTAATTTTAAATATTGCTGGTTGAAGCATTTGGTGCTTAGGCAGATAAGCATTAATCAGAATTTAGCTTTGAATGATACGTTACCCAAATAAATTATCTTATATTTTGACGACATCTGACAAATCGATCGCAACGCCATATTTCACTTAGCGGATTTTTAACCAAATTTCTTTTAATTGCCCCTATCAATTTCACATGGCCTCCAACTATAAAGGCATTACTTCGATTTATCTCTCGCCAAAACGTCCCAAACAGGGATACTTTAATTTGAATCACCCTGCATTTTCTTTATACTTTCTCAAATAAATTATCGCAATCTTCAAATAATTCGAATAAATTCTAACGATTCTCCACGTTTTTCAGGCCCTCTTCAGTGCGTAAAATATATTTGTGGAATTAAATCTGATGCTTTGTCTGTCCGTCTGTGAATGCGACAATTCACAAACACTTTAAGTATGAAACCTCATACGTGGTCTTAATACTAAATTTGCAGATATCTAACAAATTTAGAAAGAAATTTATTCATAGGAAGTGTAAGTCTGTCTTAGTGCAAGATAACACAATAACTACAAACTGTAAATGACTATAGATGTATAAAATCTGGTTCATTGTTTTACCGCATAGATCCATAACCCGGATTAGATCCACGTCTAATCCGGGTAGATCCATATCTAATCTGGGGGGCCAATTATCGGTCTGCACATTCGCTTCTTATAGTTGATAACTTAAAAACGAAATGACTTACATAACTGAAAATTGGTTTAAGATTTTGTTCTTAAAATTGTAATTCTATAGCAAATTTTAGTTTCAATCGGTCGATAAAATGGCGGGAAACACTGAAAATAAAAATCTGAGCAATCGGGGCATTCCCATCCTTGTCCAGGGTTTACAATTTTTTTATGCGGGTCGGTAGGGAGGGGGATGATACCTTTATTCGAAGGAATGCGGGGAAGTTTCGGGAAGACGGCGTCTTTTAATTCGGTATAATCTCTTCACGGAGCAAACTAAAAGTGTAATGCACATTCATTCTTACTCGGAGTGTTTATGCAAATAATGGTAAGGCAAAAACTTTAATCACTTCTGGAGTTGAATAAATTTAAAATTGGAATCATTTGTATCCTGATTCTTTTTATTTTCTCGGATAAAAATATTTTTCTAGCTTTCTTATTTCACTGTGCGCAGAAAAAGTTTCTTCAATATTTCACTTTTATCAGAGCTATTATGTAGCATATTAAATGAAATATTTTAGATCTTTAATTCCTGATTTTTCTTCAACACCGCTCTGAAATCCCAAAATTCTTTATAAAATATGGGTTACTTCAAAGAAATAAATTGCTTCTTGTAGTTCATAGAATATCATTCTTTTTTATTCTGTGCAATTCAATAATTTAATATTTGAAAAACTCATTCGCTTTTATATTTCTTTCTTTATAAGATATATTTGATGAAAAATATTAAAATGAAAAAGAAACGGAATGGTTGACTTGATTTTTATGACATAAAAGTTTGCTTCGATATGTTTCATATTTGATTTCTTCATATCATATTTTAGCAAATTCAGTAATGATATCAGGAATGGTGGAGTTGAGAAAGGTTTTTAAATAAATCGTCTCTTTTGAAGTTTAAATCACAACAGGTAAAAATATTTCGACGGGGATCTTAAGAAATCTTAGAATGCTTTACTTCTTTTATTTTATAAAGTTGTAAATAAATAAAATATTTCATTTATTAAAGGACTAAGTATTTTCTTATAAATGTAATCGTGAAATGGGGAATGCACGACTACTTCTAGACTCAAACGTACATTTATTTCTTCTTGGTACATAAATAATTGTACACATGTATAACTTGAAGAGTGGCTGCAAAATTGTAGAATATGTATAGCTTATTTCGAAGAATAGTGGCCCAATAAAATAATAATAATAATAAAAACAGTGGGGTTGGTCTCCCTAAAACTTTCTCGCATATGATCTAATAACGGAGCGCTTGTGCGTAGAGGAAAAGATTTATTCCTCTACACGCATAAATAAATCTTTTCTTCTTTTTAATACTGACGTGAATGGCATGTGCTCAACTTTTTTATTTTCAAAGTTGCACACATATTGTTTCGCACTCCATAATGTAGTGAAGAAACCGAATATACATTTTGATAATCCTATTTGTTTCGAGCGACGGAAACCAAAATGAATTGCCTGGATGCTCTTTTTTTCTATTTCCATTTCTTTTACTTTTATTGCATCTGCAGTATCAAATTTAATTCATTTTAGCACTGACTTGATCTTTGAGAATTAAAAAAAGTCACACGGATCCAGATCAGGTTGACAGATTGGATGTGCCTGCAGTGGTAACACCATGTGGGGAAATGGGCTCAGTTCAGTATTACAATCGAACTCAATGAAATTAGAGGAAGACTCATTATGGATAGTAATTGCAACACAATATTACAGTACCCTGAAGACTCAAAAATATTGAAAGAAATGATGAGCCAGCAAACAGATGATGCAATTCGAGGATTTCTTTTGAACTTGGGAAAGGGGGAGAGGGAGGTCTAAAGGGAAAATTCATAAAAATCTCAGAATCGAAAACTATTTAATGATTTCATTTCTTTCCTAAGTAAAGCAAAAATCATAAATTTCCAAAGTAAACTTTCTCACAAAATAAAAACAAGGAAGTAACTTCATTAATCCACAAATTTAAGAGTAATACTTTTGGAATGTCAAAAATGTGATATATTTTTTAAATATTAAATTAGAATTAACACTGGAAACTTAATTAGGAATTTTAGTTATTTTTATTGCTTAATAATCGCCTTTGGCGATTAACTGGTTCACTGAGAACATCGATTATATTGCATTTCAGTCAAATCTCTTATGCATGAATTGATTTTAATTGTTCTTTCAACAAAGTAATTTTCAATATCAAATTTTGTTCGATATTTAAACATATTTATTTCAGTATCCTTACATTTGTTATGGTTGTTTTGTATATGAACTTCCATAACAGAGTCAAATCACATGTAAAAAAATCGTCGTCGTCATTCAATTCCAATATCTCTTTCATACAACACTTTATTTGCCAAGCCAAATGAATAGAGATCTCCAAACTAAAGCAGTTCTGCCAATTTTACTTCATTAAATGTGCACATCTGACAGGTTGTTAACTGGAAAAAAACAGATAATAACAAGAACGGTCTTTCTTCTTTTCGAATCTATTAACCCTACTGTTCTGTTCGTATTTACTTCAAGTATGTAGCGTTCGGGTCAATACGACCCGACTCAGACAACTAACCTTTCTTGCAATAATTGACAGGTGTCATTTAAGAAATGGTTTAAACAATAGTACTATAAGTTTAAAAATAGATCCAATAATATAAAGCAGCTATAAAAATAACAAAAATATGTTTGAAATTGAAACTTACAATAATATATAGCAACTATAAAAAGAATATTCAAAATTGAAACTTATTTTTATTTACAATTTGAACAATAAAATTTTACATGAGACTTGCGAATGTGATTCTTACAATTGCAGCATAACATTACATTTAGCTGTCAATGCTTGACGGACAGAGCTTGCACGTTTGAGACACAATCAAGTAGTCTCAGTAGATCCCGATGGTATGTTTTCCCTAATGCTCTGTTTTCGTCTCGCTATTTTTATTGAGTTCTCACTTCTTGGTAGGTGTGGCCTTACTTAATGCGTGGAAAAATGAGTGATTTCCACAGTTCTTCCAAAAGTCTTAGTTTAGTCAATTCATTTTCATTCCATTCACTATGTATTGAAGTCCATAGAAAAAAATGCATTGTACTCAGAAATATCAAGCATGTTATAGAATACAGAGATTTGTTTTTCTTTTAGAAGTGTGTGTATTTAAAAGCTGATCAAGAGTATCCACAACCCCTTTAGATAAATTATAATCTAAGATCGTTAATGGGGTTTTTTTTATCAGATCTGTCGCTAACTTCTTTGTCATGATGTAAAGTGCTCATAAGAATAACATTCTTGTTCTTTTTTGGGGATGTAGTTAACAACTGTTGTGTCTTCTTCTATAAAATAAAATGAGCTGTGAGCTTCTTTGTTTGGCATTTGTTCCGGAAGTTCTGATTTACTTTTTCTAATGGTACCAAGCATAGTCATTTTCCATTTTAGAAGAAGCTATCCTAAGTTGTAAGATATGAAAAAATTATCACATGCAAAATTGTGCCCCGAATACCCACCCATAAGTAAGATCACACACTACTCACATTACCTGATTTTTCTCTGGCTTTGACCCTTGTTCTTTTCCAGTGTAAATTTGTATTTTCAGTACATATGAAGTGTTACTGTCATATAAAGTCCATATTTGGATCCGATATTTAGACGGCTTACTTGGTATATATTATTTGAAAGGACATCGGCCACGAAATCCAACTAATTGTTCATCTACAGTAATACTTTCATTCGGATTATATAACTTTGGTAGAATTTCTATCCGCTTTTCCCAGACATCTCGCACTGCATCTAATTTATCCAAATTTCTTCTTTCTTGATGAGTGAATTTATTATCAAAACGAATAACTCTCGATATGGTGCAAAATGTTTCGAGAAACATTGTCGCACTAAATAAATTTCTGCCAGTTTCTTTATCCCATAAGCGTTTTGTTGATTCTCCTTATGATTTATAAACACCATTTACCAATAATAACCCAATATGTGCTTGAAAAGTTTTACTTTCAATATTTTCCCACTTTTTTTCATAAATCCTTTCTCCTTCAATATTAGTCATATTTATGATTTCGTTTTCAATTGTAGAACTGAATACTACCTTAAATGCACTTTTTACGTCTGTTATATTTGCCATTGCATATCTTGTGACCCCTGGAGTAGTTTTTATAATATTAGCAAGGGTTGATCGAGAAGAATGTGGCAGTAGATCCAACTTCCACTTTATTTCACGATTCTTGGGCTGGATACTCCCTTCACAGTTCATGTGTTGAATATCGGTATCAACATCGTTGTCAGAATGTTCACTCTCAATTTCATCTCTTGTATGATTTTTCATACACCGATACTTCTTCGCTATCAGAAGCTTCTATTAGTTTAGCTATATCAGCGTGACACAAATTTCTGCGATTCGCCATTTTTTCTCTCACATTCGCAGGCACAACTCTTTTACAGTGTATCAGAAAGTGAAATACAGCAGTAAAAAGAAACGTTGTAATAAGAGCAAAGAGATTGCCCCCCTGCCAATTGTATCAACTTTTGGACCTTGCACACGCTCTCTCGTCATGTGACCAAACACATACGTCAAGCAAACAGGTTTCGAAAACGTATAAATTACAGAAACTATTGTTATTCTTTTCTTTTGAATTATTCCAAACAAAACTGAGCATATATGAGTAAAAATAAATGATTTTTGCATTGGGTCATATTGTCCCGAACGATATATTAGGTATTATTCCTTCGAAATAAGAATAAACTTAAATCTCTCTAGGTGTACATATTCATATTATTTCTAAAGATGTCAAGAAGTTCATGAAAATATCCCTGTATTATATATTTTTACGAAGGTATAAATTTTATTTCGGGTCATATAAACCGGAACTGAACAGCAGGGTTAAGTATTATCATAGAGAGCTTCGCTAAGAAAATTACAAAAATTTGATGAAATTAAATAAAGTAAATATTCAGAGTATTACCAAAGAATATAAAATGATAAACAGTACCTCCATTCTTTTAATTTCAATAATGGAAAAAATTATATAATAAAATGTTTGTAGTAAGAATGAAAACGGTTTAAATTTCATTGCAACAATAAAGAGTATTGTAGCAAACTAAATATGATTTTTTTTAGAATGTCAAAATTGAAGAGAAGTTTGAATGGCAAACAAAATGGAATAAAAGAAAAATCATTTTTTTTTAATTTCAATATGTGTAAAAATTATTTTTACGCTGTAATATTTCCAGAAATTACTTAATTTTTAGTGAATTAAAATTACAAAAAAAA
>JAPMOR010050928.1:191156-239789 GCA_026543865.1 Argiope aurantia | reverse complement strand
CCGCATGCTCATAGACGCATATTCTCCTTTATTATTAGTACAGATTTATTTTTAGTAACGCAATTTCCTAAGGGTAGGGGGAGGGATATTGACATTTATGCTGTGGCTAATTTTAAGAAAATGTAACATTAGATTTTTTTTAATATTTTTATAACAGCGGTGACGTAAAATCTCTATTTATGATGTTGGTGCTTGTTTGCATAACTGCTTCAAATTATTTGCCCGCTTCTTTCAAATGGAAACAACTGCAAAAACAAACCAATTTTTTAAGACAGCAGCAAACACCACCTCTACTATTTTCCCCAGAGCAGCCAGTACATTTTTCTTGTGTTTTATCTTGGGAATATCGTTGTGTGAGTTCCCTAAAGCCAAGTGCGAAGCCTTACAAGCGAAAGCAGATATCACGTGACCAGAAGCAGCCAGACCTAGGAGAGTAAAACAAGAAGCTGTAGGATTTAGCGTTCAAGCCGGAAAAATGAGGAGCACTAGCAAAGCGAAAACGATACAATATTTCATGAGGCCTTACTCTTGGGATTTTTTTTATCTCTGCTGCCAAACTTCTTGCATATAAATAATTCAAATTTTTTAAGGCAGTTGGATAGTCTAGGGTTTCTGAGTTCGAATACATCAGCAGAATAATTAATTAAATGTAGAATATATTTACAGATGAGTTAATTGGTTAAAATGAATACTCAAGTTTACATGATTCATTTAATTTTTACTAGCCGTTTTTGGCAACTAGCTGGTCACCCAGAAATATTGTTTAGATAATATTTAATTTTTGATATTGTTTAGATAATGTTAATTTTCTAGTTTATATTGACTAAAATTAATACTCAAATTTCTATCATTCATTTTATTTGGTACAAGCCGTCTTTGACGATTAGCTGATCCCCCAGGAGTATTGTTTAGATAATGTTTAATTTCTAATATTGTTCACATAATGTTAATATTCTAGTTTTGACATTATTTGATATCAGTTAAATTTCTTTTGCCAAATTTGTTCATGAAACACACAACTAAGTTTTTTCCCTTAAATATTATATTGTCATAGATATAAAGCCATAGTGTTATTTTAACAGCTTTACAACTATTCTGTTTATCATGCACATAAGCCTTCTTAACAGAATCGAGTTAAAAATAACAACCTTAAAAATAAATGTTCCCGGGTAATTTTAAATTGTATATTATCTTTTACAATCAGGTAATAAGTAAATGGAGCAGATAATTCGCAGAATTCTTGTTCTTCAGCATTCAACAACGGAAAGAAATCACGCTATTAAATATTTTATAAAACAATGAAAACGATTTTAATTTCATTGCAATAGTAAAATCTTTTGTTGAAACATATCAAACAAAATATTTTTGAAAAATTGATAAAATTCAGAAAAGCCTGTGCTGCAATTACAGTGATATCAATGAAATAAAAAAAAAAATGTTTTAACTTTAAAGCGGTTTAAAAGGTAATGTTTTCTAACAAAAATCGTGAGAAAATACTAAAATCTTGCTTAATTTTTAATTAATTAAAATTTCTAAAAAAAATTACTACATTCCAAAATATATCTATAACAAATTTGTTAATTTTTAGGTTTAAATGTTTATGCCGTACAGCCTCAACATGCACTGATACGTTTTCTCCGTAAATATAAAATATTTATAAATCATTATTATAAATGTTATGAAATCTTGAAATCAGTTTTTCTCAAAAGCATTACCAGATGGCGCCACTTACATAATCAAAATTTAAGTCACTGTTAATTAAGATCTTAAAATACTAAATTAATACATTGTCATCGAGAATACAAACTTTCATAGCACTGAGATGTGTAAGCATTATTTTTGAAAGCAGAGAAGATAGTTTCGAAGATAGTGAAGACACTTTGGATTTTTAAATTCGCTTTAATTCATCCTGGGAAGGCATAATTTATTTACAAGAGACACTGACAAAGCACGTCCGCTGACAGCAACAGATTAGACAAGAGAAGACAGAAATAAATTATTCCTGGACTTATATAACATGAGATATCGATAGGGAAAATATTTTTTCACAGTGCTAATATACTATTAAGATTCTGATAGAGATTTCTGACACATGTCAATCAAAAGCAAGGGAACACACAGGGATCTTTTAGTGGAATTTGTTTATATCAGCACTATTTTTATCCCTTCACTTGGAGTGTGGGAACGAATTTTTCCCTGGGTTCGTTTGGATAGTGGAAGTGATATGGTGTAAAGAACGCTCAATCAGAGGCGGCAGTAGAAAAAGAAACAACGACGTTTATTTACACGAAGACACACAGGACAGCACAAAAGCAACAATTATATACAGCACAGAGACGACTATCTTCAGCCGAGACGTGTAGCATACAACAGCGGCATACAACCAGAATCTTCTGTAGCGCACAGCTCAGTTCAGCACGAGCTTGACTCCGTCGCCTCCGACTACGACTTCTACTTCGACGACTCTGTCCACTCTGTCTTTGACTTCTCCGACTCTCGACTCCTACTGACTGACTTCTGACCACGACCGGCTTCTGACTTGACTTGCCTGCTCTGATGATGGTAGACTTTTTGGAGCGCCCGCCTTGCGTAGCAAGGCTATCTCCAAGGTCCTGGTAGTTTTGAACCCTGGCGTCATAGAATGCCCTGGTCTTTTGAGCCTAATGGCAGAGAAATGGAACGTCGTTGCCGGTTCCAGAGACAGTGGAGAAACGGAAGAATGGCAAGGAGAATCTTCTTAAGTAGTATTGGGGTGATGTAGGGGTGGACGAATCGGGAGTCTTGTACTCGGCGGTGGGCGTGGTAAGTGACTTATTCCAGAAGAGCATTTAGGAGGATGAGTTTTCTTTCATCTTTGGATTTAGTTCCTTTTAATTTGGCTGCAGCAGTCAGTAGTCCAGGGAATTCTTTTAGTAGGTTTCTAATTTCTTTAAAAGCTCCAATTAATTCTTTCATTTCAGTGATGCTGGTTTGATTTTCCGAAGTTGGGGTGACATCAGGTATCTGTTGCTGATATTGGGGTGGATTTTGGGCTGTTTCCGGGACTGTCGTAGGGGTATTTTTCCTATTTTTGAGGGTGTCTGCATATGTTCTTCTGTTCCCTGTAGCTGGGGCTGTTGTCGGATAGGCAGGGCATCCTTTCCAGGAGGCCAGATGTCCAGATCTATTGCAGTTGATACGACTTGCCTGCTCTGGCAGCTGCGGACCCTTTCATAGGTCTCAGGAGGCGGGGCTAGAAGCCTCTCAACCAATCAGGAACGTTCGAGGCGTATCTCGGCTCCTACTGGACGAATCGGGAAAATTCTCGATGTTTCGGGTATAATCTATTTTGGCGCCAAAGTCGCCAAATTCGTCGCCAAGCTCTGGGACCTCCAATCCAATGACTTTAAAACAGTCTTTCTGTTGATGGAACAAACTATGCTGGGAAGCCGAATTGCAGGTTTGTAACAGTATCGGTCTTTAGCCTATTCAATAATTTTACAAAGCTTCTGTTGAATTAATTAGATAGAAAAAGTGGAATGAGATCAGGAAATAAGAGAACATATTAGAATGAAGTTAATATGGGCTAAAAATTAAGAAATTAATTAAGTTTAAATTAGATATTAAAATATCATTGCACACACACACACACATATATATATATATACATATATTCTATTACTCCCTGTATCTTTGAGTATCATATTTAGGACCATATGGAAGCACAATATCACATTTCATATCTTTTCTAACAGAGCACTCTAACTATATTGTCCATCAAAAAAAAAAAAAAGCTTAAAATTTTAGTTTACATTTTAGTGCCCAATTTCTGATATCGTGTTTTGGGCCTTTCACTTGATTTTCTGTACCTGACAAAGCTTCAGCAGTTTCAACTTAGTAAGAAAAATTCTAGAATATTTACTATGTATCATTTAAAAAGAAAATAAAAACATTCGTGCTATATTCCTTTAACAATTTGTTCAGTACAAAAATTTGTTTCATTCGTGGATAACAGCCGACTTCTCAAGTAAAGTTATCTTTTTTCCCTCAAAAAAAATTTTTACAGCAACTTTTTCTATTAATCATCCTTTCCCCCCCCCCCCCTTTAAAAAGATTGCTTTAAAAAGTTTTTAGCTCAAACGAGAACGAATTAACGATGTAAAAAAGTTTTCACCAAAACGATTTTTTATTCTCTGTATTTTAAAGAAATATTCAACATTTTCCCTTCTTTTTATTTAGTTATCTACCATCATTCCAGTTTTTATCTTACTTTTTTTTTTTTTTTTTTGCGAACTAGAAACCAATTTTATATTTCCGAAAATTATTCTCTTTTTTAATCTTTTGTTTTAACAACTTTGGATTAATTCAAACTCTTCCTGATTATTTAGATAATCGCACATGAATTTTTTTCTTCTAAAAATGGATTGCCTTAAGCGAAATATAAATGAACTGAAACAATTTTTGTTTAATATTCAGCTTCTGTCTTCTTCGTTTTAAGTTTTAGTTAATGTATCTGATTCAGTACTTCAAAACCTTGATTAAAAAGAGCTTTCTAATTTAAAAATTTCGATTGTTTTTTTATTTGTAATGTTTCTTGGAAATGTACAGGGTTTTTTTTTATGAATTTATTTTCAGTTCTAATCTTAAAAGTGAAGTGATAAAATAGGTTTATTTTATTCATTTCTTTTTTTTTTCACTTTTTATTATTATTAGAATACACAATAATCGAAAAACATTTTATTTAACTATCCCTTATATGAAATATACAAAGAAAAAAAGTACAATCATTTATCAAAAAGATCCTTTTCCTAGATTTGATGCATTTTAATGTTCGAAACTCTCCAATTCCGCAAATCTCATTTTTCTAATGATGTCTACTTGTCACTCGGTTTGTCTGTCTGTCTACGAACCCGATAACTCAAACATGAAATTATGTTTGATATCTTTACACCAAAATTACTGATAAACATCAATTTTTGAATGAACCCATCCATGTCCGTGTTCTTACAAACATGATAACTCAAATAATGAAATTTAGTTTATGATTTTATGACGGGGATTGTTGACATATATCAAACGCGGGACCAAATTTATCTGCATGTTAATCATCTGTCAGTATATAGATTTGCGTAAATACAAACACAATAAGTTACATAAATGAAATTTGGTATATGGCCTTGATATCAAAATTGAAGATTCATCTGTTCAGAGTCAATTTGAAAAAAGCACTTTTTGTAATAACTTTATTCTCTTCAATGCTTAACGAAGCTGAACTTAAAACATGCCATATTGTCTCAATATACGAAAAAATGGAAGAGAGCGCATTAAAGATGTATTTTTTTATTTGTTTTTTGATGTTGTTTTTAAGAGTACCTACTTACTTTACTTAGATATCTTACTGTTTGTTATTTGTTCTTCTGAGATTTAAATGTTTCAAAATATGTTTCATCTGATTTCATGCATTGCGCAATAGCGGGGCTCGTCAGTTCAGAAAATAGTAGTACTATAAAAGAAATTAAACTAGATAACTAATATTGACGAAATTTGATATATGCAACACTAAATCTTGTATGTTTTTATCAAATTTTGAAAGAAATCCATTCAAAGTTCACCCAGTTTACTCTAAGATGCTACCCTTAAAAATAATCAACGCAAAGACCATAAAACGTTAAGTGTTGGGCTGATGAAATTTAATACAAGGTTTAGCATCAAAAATGTAGAGCCATATCAAATTTGGTGCAAAATTTGTTAAAGGTTAATCGACTATCGGACTGTGCTTTCACACGCGTATAAATGCTGTAATTAAAAACAATACTTACATTAATGTAATTTAGTATGCGATTTCGTGTCTACAATCGAAATTTTATGTCAAATTTTAATTTCAATCGGTCTCCAAAAAATGCAAAATGCATAATCGATTTTCTTTTCTATACTACAAATTTAAAATTCTTATATGAAGGACTTTAAAAATAGAAATCTGAGTACACATAGCATTTATATCTTTGCCTAAGGTTCAAAATTCTATGTGAAAATGATGGAGAATAATACTTTTAATCATGAGGTATGCTAAAATTATAATGCAAATTAAACTAATCTAACAACTAATGCAAATTAAAATTATCTTAAGCCAGAAATTACACGACTAAAATAGCAGTAACACTTGTAATCTTAGGTTTACGGCTAAATTATTAATACATCATAAAGTTATTGATAATGTTTTAAATATAAATTTTAAATAACCAATGTGCTTTGACCTAAGCTGAAATATAAATTCTGTACAAAAAAGTCACAATCTGTAAAAAATATTGTTTTGCAATCAACTAAATGTAAAAGTCTGTCTGTGAAAAAAAAAAATCAGATCTATTCACTTATTTTTCCTTAGTGATGGCTTTGTATTACACGAGAGCCAGGGAGCGTAAGTTCCTCACTCCCCTCCCCCCGAAATTATATCACATACTCTTCTATAAAAATATTAATCCACCGCTCTAATTCTCATCTAAGAACAATTGCAGATTTCCGATTTGCTCGCTAATACCATGAATGCTCAGATTTTTATTCTCAAATTTCGCACATGAAAATTTTTTGTTTCGAAATAAGATGAAAAAAATCGAGTATGCATTTTAGAAGTCTTTTATTGACCAACTAAAAACAAAATTTGACACACAATTACATTTTTGGTAACAAGAATAATACATACCGAATTTCACCTAAGTCACTGCTTTTTTCAGTTATCATGTTTACATGCATACATATGTACAATTCAACAGAGTTCATTATTTTGTTCAAAATTTAGAACAGATCTACACCTTAGATGCTAATTCTATATACCAAATTTTTTCTCCTTAGTTCTTTGTGTTTTGTAATTATCATGTTCCCATGTACTCGGATAACCAGATTTCCAATGAATTGATTCAATTCAAAATTCGATAGTAATTAAAAAAATTTAGTAAAAAGACCGCATACCAAAGTTCATTCGTTTTTTGAGTTATTGTATTTACAAACAGACAGACATAATTCCAAAAATAATTTTTCGAGACAGCTGAGAGAGACCTCAAACACGGAAATTTTGTCAAAATTTCTTTTTTTCTCCCCGTATATTTTATATACGAAAAAATAGGGGGGGGGAAACACGGTTGTTGCCATTATAAATAAAATACTTTTCTGTTTCATAACAGTAGATGTTCAATTGATCTTGTTAATGTTAAGTTATTCTAAGGATTTTGTAAGACAACTGGTGAACCTTTAATTTAAAGCATACACAGATTGATTCAAAAATACCTGGCAAATATGTGATGACCAGCAAAAGGAGGAATGAGATGTGCACTTTTTTAAATGGAAAGTATACACAGAAATGCCACATAATAGTGGTCAAGAGTGCTTTTAGTTCTGTGCGCTATCTGATGGGATGAAACAATTCCTTGACAAAAGAAAAAATCATTAAGTGCACCACCACCCCTTAATTCACATTAAAGGAATAAATTATTAAATCTGATGAAAATTTAGATCTAAAAACTATTAATGTCAGGCAAAGCTGCAGATCTTTACAGTCTATGCCAATTCATTCACCACTATTCAAATCACATTTTAATTTTGATTGTATTTACTGCAAAAAACTGAATATTATGATCATGGCTTTCCATTTTATCAGTATTATTTATACCAGTAGGTGCAAAGCATGTACACCTCAATACAAACCCTGTTGATTTTCATGTTCTTCAATACACCTGAAAGCTTTTCTGCCACTTGAACTAATCATATAAGCAATATACAAGTTTGAATTAAAATAATATCGTAAGGTTAGAATTGATACGACATCACATCATAAATATAAAACATGCTTATACTAAAATTTTAGAATTCTTGTTGCAATTAAAGTTTTAACTTCTGAATTCAGCAATGAAGATTTTTTAAATGTATTTAAACGATTAACGTAATTGATAACATAACGATTAGTGCAATGATTTTTAAACTCTATTTTTCTTTGTGATATAAAAATACAGACAGAAAATAAGAGGAATATATAACACAATGAACTGAGTAATGTAACATTTCTAAAATAACAGTACGAATTACATGTCTTTAAAAAGTCAATGTTTAAAAATATTTTCCTGGGAAGGAATTAAGGCCAAGTTAAACAAAATATGTCAGTGAAATTTTTAGAAACCATTAATCAAGGCAAACCAACTAGACGGCTGATAATAACTATATGGAAAATTATCTTAAATTCATTATATTTTTCCCAACTGATAATCATGCCAATTTGAACTTTGTAAGAAAATCTACTCATAAATAAAAACAGAATTTATCAAACTAGCGTAAATTAGAAAAATTAAGTAAAAAAAATAAAGAAAGAAGAAATTCATAAAACATTTAAAGCTTTATATTTCTTTCTTTAATAGAAGAGATTCCTCCTGAAAAGGTCCCATCCATACACTACTAAGTTTTGTAGGTGAAAAAATAATATTTCATTTTTATTTAAAATCCCTTAACTACAGTGTTTTAAAAATACACAATTTAATGATTTCTCCTATTTAGGAATAAGCATTAGTTCATGATGCTAAGTGGTGAGACAAATTACTGAGCATTTGGGATCATGAACTGGTTACTAATTAATAAACAAAACAATTAAATGTGTTTATTTAAAATATAAATCTATAATGCTAATGCTTTTATAGACCCAATTTTTTTAAAAATAAATTCACTTACAGTTGGTTACTCAAATTTAGTATTTCTTTTTTTACAGAAAAGAAAAAATGTTTCCATTCCATTTCATAAATGTATACTGTGAAATAAGAAATATGACAATTAACCTTCAAAAAATAGACATTTATTGTATTTCAGTGCAGTGCTTAAGAGGCGAAAGAATTGAATAGATTGTGTCTTACAATTACTCAAGATAATAATAGCAAAATGATGTAACATTTGATTTAATGTCGATTATTATAAAAGAGTATTTAGAAATATTATTATACAAAGAAAATATGACAAAATCACTCAACTTTAAGTTTATAGTAAATACAAATTTAAAAAAAATTAATATTATATAACAAAATCATTCAAGAAACATAACCAAAATTCATTCCATTACATAACTTTCATAAATCGTAGACAATGCAATTATTCATGCAATAAATGCATAAAATGATAAAGAGGAAAAACATTACAACTGGCTGAATTATATATTTAAAAATAAAATTAGAAAAATGATTCAGTGTCCCATCTTGAAGCAATTAAAACAGAAATTTTAATAAAAACTAACAAAAAAGATGGGGTTTCTAATTTCTCGCAATTTGATTTTGGGAGCAATATGGAAGATGATCATAAACCTCTAGCCCTGTTGGAAAAATTCCCAAACACAACCAACAAAAATGGGTATTGCAATTTACACACTCTAAATGATTACAGCCACTTTCTTTTTCAATCAAAGTATGGCAAGATGGGCATTGCTTTCTCATATCTCTATCCTCCTGCATCCACAACTAAAAAAAAAAAAAAAAAAAAAAAGTATATTTCATGAAATTTTTGAAAATATCTAAATGATTAAACAGACTAAATACATCAATACTACATATTCAATAAATGACTCTAAATGTTTCTAATGAAAATTGGGATTTTCTTTCAATCAAATATAAAACGGTTCACCATCTCTGTGACTAAAATTAATCAATAAGAATCTTTTAATAATTTTGCTTAAAATATTAGTGTCTCAAGTTTATATAACTAAAAGAGTTTGATGATATGACTGTATAAGAATTTAATTTCATAATTCCCCCTCCCCATTTGGAAAGTATGCATTTATATTAAAGAGTTCAGAAATTCACTATTGCCCCATGATTTGAGTAGGCATATTTTGTATAAGAGAACATAAACTTACTACTACACTTCAGAAATTTTAGTCATTATCTAACAACCAAATATTCCCTTACTTTTTTAGCTGCTATATTTTACCTATTAGAAGGTTAATAACACACACACATTATATATATATATATATAGGTTATTTTGTTGGAACAGAAGGCAGGTTGGAAGAAGTTGAAAAGACATGTTATATTTTTAAATTAATTTTAATAATTTCGTGAAAGTATAATTATTTATAAGCAAAGACACGGACAAGGCACATCCGTCACACTGCGGCACAAAAGCAGAAGTAAGTAAAAGTGCGAAACAAATGATCACTAGTCTTATATAACATACGATTTTCGGCCACATGCCAATGGAATACATATGTTGACCTTTGACAAGAACAGTGAAAGGGATCACTTTCATTTAATACGTAGAAGCGGTTGCGAAGTAATTTTTACACAGCTTCATACATGAAATGGTATCAGGAAACAAGAGAACACTTTAGAATCACCCCAACATGGGCCGAATTAGGCAAAAAATTTAGGAAATTAATTTCAATTAAATTAGATATGGAAATATTTTAATAAATATAAGTTAAATGTAATCAATATTCATGGCAAACAGTTCTTAACTTCATCATTTAGAGCATTTATATTTCGGAAGAAAAGAATATTTCAAAATATCAGGAGCATTCTCCCTGCAACTTTCTTGCATAGTACTTTCTATGTATTACAAAAATTGAATAAGCATTTTAAAAAATATACTTCCTTTTAACAAGTCACCCCCCCCCCATAATTTCAAAGGGATCAATCATAGTACACATGCCAAATTTCATTCAAAAAACAGGCCATACAAATAAGGGTGAAAATCATCAAAAACCTTAAATTTTAATTTTTGACATCTGCAATATTTCATTTCTACAACATACAAAACAAAGTAGTAAAATCTGCATTCTCTATTTTTCTCTAACTATTAAATATTCATCTAATAAATTAATACATTTTCAATTTAATCCTAGGATTTCCAGTTTTTCTGTGTCAAATCAAATTTTCATTTTTTAAATTAAGAACAATTCATGTAAATTAATTGGAATACTTTACTTGCTGAAACAGGGCTTCACAATATATCTGATATGACACCAATTTAGATTACACATGAAAATACTGGTGTGACAGAAAATTAGATGAGCATTTTCTCAAATTTTTCAACATTAATTAGTAGACAAGCTTATTTATGTCCCAGTATGAGAACTACAAAGGGACAAACATCATAATTTTGAAACACGATGAAAAAGATTAATTTATTAGATAAAAAGGACAATGCGAAATGCGAATGAATGCGAAAAAGAAAAATAAATAATCAAAATTTGCAAAATAATTAAAGTTAATTTAGTCTTCTGTAGCTAATGCTTTATTTATAGATTATCAAACAGGAAAGCTTTAAGAAATGCTCTAGAACTTAATAAAAAAGTCACACATCATAAAAAATTTCCAAATTTTTATGATGTGCTATTGCCTATGCACTTTAGAGTAAATTACAGAAGATATATCTTTTATTATGTGAAAGAGTAAAATAACTTTCATTAAATAATATTACAAAAAAACCAATTAAACAATTAGAAATTGGTTAACAATTTATCTTTCTTCTTCAGTTAGATGGACTGTCAAAATTTACAATACAAAAAAATATTTAAAATAATATATGCTGCAGATTAATCATTAGTAATTTAGCAATGATTAATCTTAAATAATGTTTTTTATTCACATAAATTAATAATATTTTTTAAAAAAATGCTTCCAAATTAAATAATTTATAATAATAAGATTAAAGAGTTAAGATATTAAATAAATACCTTTGTTTGAAAATATTCGTCCCCATCACTTTTCTGGAAAAACTCACAAGACATTCCATAATGGTATAGTGATCTACATCTAAAATTATAAAGTGAACTGATTAATGACTTCACATTAAATTTTTTTAAAAAATACCATTAAGTTATAAGGTATATTAACAAAGAGCTGACAAAAAATTTTAAAAAGTTTTAGCATTGATTATGTCAAGGGAAAATACCAATTTTGAAAATGATCATTATAAATCAAAATTAAATCAATGAATTTTTAAAAAACTGAATAAAAATTATTCATAAAAAAATCATATTTATAGAACGAAATTTTAAAAATAATTTCCTAAATGCGGTTAAATCATCAACCAAAACTCTTATTTTGAAATACATCTATTTGTGACATAAAATCAATAAATCTTAGAAAGAAAAATTACATTAATTATAAATCTATAATACATAAAACCAGAATAAAGGAATTTCGTTTAATGTTTTTGTTATATTTTATATATTAAAAATATTTAAAAAATTTTTTCCTTAATATATAGTTTTTTTTTTTTTTCAATTTTAAAAGATAATTTTTACAAATATGAGAATTTGAATAAAAATGTAAACCTTTATCACATCATTTTAAAGCAGCTCTATACATAATTGAAATTAATAATCAATTTCTCAAATTAAATTCTTTTATTAACCAATTAAAAATAATATTTGGAAATAATCTATATTTTGCTTGGCAGTTTTGAAGTTCCTCACAACTGAAAAAAAGCAAATAAAGTTCATTAATTTCCTAATAATCAGACTGAAATTATATTTAAAAATACTTAACATAAAACAAAATACACCAATGGCATAATTATTCTCAAAATGACTCATTTTCATTGCGGTTAAATCAACAGAATTATAATCTTGTAAAGTAGTACGAGACAAATATGAATAAATGACTCCAGGGTTTAACAATTTTTTCTAGTACCAATATTAAAAAGAGTAAATTTAAATTGTTGGTAAGAAGTCTATTGGCTGGAAGGGCATCAAAGCTTCTGGAACTTCTAATATGCTGACTTTTTAACAATAACTGATACCAGAGTCAAAAATTATCAATATGAATAGATTTTTTTAATCTTCCTGATTAAATATCAACAATAAACTATAACAATATTAAATATTTTAAGTTTTACTTTAAAATATTTAATTTCATAATAATTCACATCAATTTACAATTACTTCAGTACTTACCTTTGAATGTGACATTTCCCCCCTCCTTAGGGGGAATTCAACAACAGTAAAAAAAAGCACTAAATAATAATTTGTCTTTAATGTATTTAACCAATAATTGAAGTTAACTTTTCATATCAAGGAGATAAAGTAATAATTTTCAGTTTACTGCAAAATTATTTTTTAAATATTTTAACTGGGAAGTTCTAAATGCTGTAATAGCAAGGAGTTAAGTCAGCACAAGTTTTTTTAAAAAGGGCATTTGCAATTAATTTGAAGCATTTAATCACTAACAAAATAGCTATGCATATCAATATTGAAAACTAATAATTTTTGAGAAAAATAAAATACTGAAAATTCTTTCATGCAGTATTTTAGAATGGAAATGTTTTGTGTACATTATAAGTCAGGGTGGAAAATTCTTTAGCAGTTATTCTTAATTAAATGTTTAAATATTTAGCTCATATATGAATAATAAATTCTATATAATTATTTACTATAAGAAAAGTCAATAGGACAGCATATTTATTTAACTTTTACTGGCTACATTACCTACCCAAAGTGGTATACAGAGCATAGAAGAAGCTAGCAGGGAAAATTCACTAACTATATTTGTTACAACATAAAAATTATTGTGCTATATAACATGCATACAAACATTCAGAAAAATTATAGAGCAATATATTATAATAAGATTAAGACAATATATAACATATTTTTCACATTGCAATTAAGAATTAAAAATTAGAACACCTGATTACTCTAGCAAACAAAGTATACATTTGTACTGATCATGATCCTCTGACCCAAGAGAACTATCTCAAATTCATAATAAATGGGATAAAAAAATGTTAACTCTTATGTATGTTGCAAACATTACATATAATTATCTCTAATAGCATTTAAGGGGGGGGACTCACTTTGTACAAATCACATTCCTACAGCCAAGACAAAACTGCCCCGTTTCCGAAGAGGACATTCTGTGCACTCTATTGCAATCTGGAGATGGGCAATACACAATCTCATTAGGATTTTGTGTGACATGATAATGAAGAGCAGCTTTATAGAAATTCTTCTTAGTATCTTCAGAAGCATAGGGTAAAAGCTTTTTTATATCAATTAAATACAATTTCTTCCCACAATCCTGCAAAATTAGATGAATAAATTACATATCATAGGGAAAAAAATTTTAAAAACGATAAATCAATCCAAAAAAAACTCATAGATCATTTGAATACTACAAAAATTAAAATACATAACAAATTTTTTTTCAAATTTTACTCTTAAATATTTTGAAGCATAATTAATTGTTAAAATATAAAAGGAATTATTATTATTATTATTATGGTTAATACAATTTTATATATTATTTTATCTTTATTGTTATCATTTCTTCCGAACGAAAATATTATAGATATTTTAAACTGGAGCTGTCATTAAAACAATTTAATTAAATTTAATAGTTTTTTTATACATTGAAAATTGCTAATAACTTACAAGGAAAAAAAATAGCATCCAGAATTTTTTTTTAAAAATTGTTTGCAGTCTTAAACTTTAAGATTTAAAATATTGTTTGGTGTAGCTGATATTTCCTTTTTAAATGCAATAAAAGTAACAGATAATAAAAAGATTTTGAGAATTATAATACACAAAATATTAAAAACTTTTACATTGAAAATATTAGCTATAAAATTATTCCATTTAAATTTTATAAATATAAAATTATATATAATACTGATTTAAGATAAAATAAAAATTACACCTCAAAAAAAACATTATAAATGAGAATTATATGAAATGTTATTAAAAGAGAATAGATTTTTTGTGCAGAAAAAATAACTTTAAGTTGCAATTTACTATTTTGATATGGACATATTTTTTTATTACAATGGTACAAAAAGAATTATTTATCATCAGAAAAGGGTGTGTGTGAGGATGGGGAAGTATATTTAACACTTAAAGTAAAGATTATTTCTTATCTAATCTTGATAGCAACCTTTATAAATTTTCAAGTACAGAAAAGAGCAATTATTTCAAAATAATAATAATTTTAAAAAAATCATATTTTTATTAATTTTTCCCACAAAAAATATTAAAAATACTTAATATCAATTGTACTTTCAACATTTATCAGAAGGGTTGGATTAATGGATAAAAAGATAACTTGCAGTCACTGTACTTTAATTTTGCTAGTATAAAATACAATATTACTCATATCCAAAATATTTTATCAGTAGTTCATTTGAAATAAATAAATCACATTCATTTGTTTTAGAATCTATTTAGGATACCCGATTCATAAGAAAGTATCAATTTTATCTTGTTTGAATATCAAATTAAATAACACAATAAATTTACTCGAAAATTAGTTCATACTTACATGAACTTAAATAAAATGAAAATAAATCCTGAGTAATTTTTCAAAAAGACTATTTCTTATTATTCTGAAAAGTATTTTTTGCTACTTTACAAGACAGCATATAAAATGCAGATTAATTATACAAAATATTGAAATTGAAATTTCTAAACCTCTAGAATACTTTCTCTTTATAGCAGCCAAGCCCCAGTCTTACTCAAAAAATCTTAGATTAAGCCAAAATCAAAATCTTTATTATACTTTGGCATCTTAGTTGCTGGAAGACTGAATCTCACTAAAATAAAGAAGTGCCCATCTGACTATTTCCTTATCTTTTAAATTGCATCACTGTATTTTCATTATAATTGTTTTGAACTAATAGCCAATGTTTACTGTCTCAAAAATAAATAAAAAATATTTTTCATAAATTTTAATTTTTTCCTTAAGGCAGCATAGAAGCTATAAATATAGATACTTTTACTTTCAGGCTGATAAGCATAATGCAATATAAAGCCCTTAAGATTTCATGCTCATTACAATAGTCCATTAGGTCTATAATAGCCATTCAGACAGCATTATTCCCAATTCTATTGTATCATGAAATACAAAATACATAGATTTACACTAATAGTAGACATCAAAGTAACCCCACTTTCAATGCAGAGCGAAACAAATATTTTCTTCCAAAGAACTGAAATGGTGAGAACATATTGTCTGCTAAAATTCCTCTTAATAAACCAGTACTGTGTCAATCTGGTTTTTCACAGTATTCTACCATTCTTAGAATTAATAAGGAGCATTAAAAAGAACGTAAGTGTTGCCATGCTAGTGTCAGTGACAATACAAACAATAAATTATTGCTTCAATTTTTATATATAATTTATAATATTTAGTTCATATAATCTTCTATTTAATATTGTATATTTTCTGCAATAAATACAGGGGTTGTTATTGTTTTTTTAAAACAAACTTCCTAATCCAGTGCTTTTGTTAATCAAGCAATCCTCTTATCCGATGTCTGACAAATTACTAAAACTATTGCATTATTAAAAAGTAAACAGAAAATATTGACAAACCTGTTTTATGCAACACAAAGGTATAGTCTTTGATTCCAATTGTAATACAAGGCAAGCTTTGCAAAATGCATGTCCACAGTTTTCCAGCCGATGATAATCAAATGTTACAGGATCCAAGCATATGGCACAGATTTCCTTTTCTTCATCTGGTTTGGCCTTCAGATTTTTTTCATAAAGTTTAGAACAGATGTTTTCTAGAAAGTGCTCAACCTATATATAAAAAATACTAATAATGAAATTCTTGCATATATAAATATTTTAACCATTAAATTAAAAAGAATAAATGCCTGAAGTGTGATGACAAAAAAAATAACTTATTCCAAGTTATATGGGAAAATTATTCTATGAGCTATTGTAGAATGCTTTATAATAATGAAACAAGAATAGAATGAATGAATAAAGTAACAAAGAAGAAATGAAGTAACATTTATAAATATATAGATTTGATACAAATATTGATTCCTTCTTTTGTTATTATTCTCCTATAACTCAATAGTGATTTGCACTCTATTTTGTAACTTTTGTTTTCAAGTTATCTATGAATCTTATTTGAGTTTCGTTGTTTGAAATAAAATTATAATCTAAAAAGCAGACATTTACCCTCATTCAGATCATTTAAAAAAATTGTTTCCTTTATTTATAATGATTAAAATTAATCATATATATATACTATGCACAATATTACACCAAAATTTAAATTGATTTAAATTTAATTTTATTCTCCTCAGAATTTAATTACTTTCCATCAATACTAAAGGAACTATTAACTGGCAAAGCACAAAAGCTATCAAATTCAATTATTGCAAGAAGTAATAGCCCGATTGATTTCAGCCCCCATCTCTTCCAACATTGCTAAAATATAAAAGCATGTTCATGAATTAAATATATGTTAAGTAAGACCAATATTTAGACAAGGATTCTCAAAATAAATTTTACAAAAAATTGAATATGATCAGAATGTTTTTCTTTAACTAAAAATTTGCTTTGACATTCTAAATCAAAAGGTACCTATACTGGCTTTCTATATAAATATGCAACTTTAGGATAACAAAATAGATATTAATCGAATAAATTACTTTAAACAAATCAATTAAAACAGAATGGGAACATTAATAGGTAATGACATTTCAGCTTTATAGTTAGGAATAAAATTATTTTGATGTTAAAAAATTTCAAAATATATTAAAAGAATAAAAAAAATTAGATTATCAAAAATTATTGTTTACCTTATCCAGATAGGTTCGTGTTCCTTCAAGAATTAACTTGCCATCTTCAGTTTTGGCTGATTTTAAATTGAATTCATAACGTAAACCTCCTAAATCCAAGCCAAATTTAGAATACAAATTCTTTAAAAATCCAGCAGGTGTCTCACTTAAGTTGAATACTACCTTTTTAGATAGAATTTTTTTTGTTACTAAAGAACAAATTTCATTATAGGCTTTCAAACGGTTTTCTAGTGAACCAAAAATAGATATTTGTTTTCGAGTACTATCTGAAATTATTACTGTGTTTGTGTTTCTTTTAATGATTTCCATTTCTTTCTCCGAATTAGCTGTAAACAAACAGTTGTACTTTTCATTCAAACAATTTAAGATTTTTCCTGTAAGCAACTGTATAATTTCAAAATGAATATCAAATAGTTTCTGCATGCCCGTACATGAAATTCTAATATCTACAACAGAATTTTGTTGAATCTTTCTAATAAAAATTTTAGCTCCTTTAGATTTTTTTTCTATCTGCTGAATTTCTTCTTTTATAGCTTCAAATACCTGGACTTTACACTGCAAATGAGATTCCTTAATTATTTTTATTTGTAGAGGAACAGAGTCAATTTTAGCTTTGCCATCCAAATCGTTGAAAGCTTTAACACCATCTTCCCAATTCTTAAAATATACAATTGCAGTCCAAAAGTGACTGCTAGGATTTGGATACTTTAAATCAATCAGAGTATTTGTATTAAATAGCTTCTTGAGTTCACCCTTGGTATATTCCATTTCTTTTTCTGTGACAGGTGGAACTCTCTTGCGCATCACATAAATATTTCTAATTTTTATTAAATCTGGTAGCTTTTTGTGCAATTCTTTTTTGATCATTTCCTCATCAACAAAATTCGGTAAATTTTTCATATCCAGTACTTTTTCAGAATTTGAAGGGGTGAATTGCACATAATTATCTCCTATATAAAAAGATGATGATGTTAAACCTCCAGAAGCAGATATACAATCAGATTCAGAATAGAACTCAACCCAACCTCTACCAGTAGCAGGAGAGCGAGACCATTTTATTTCCATTCTATACATTGGCATAGGTTCTTCACTATCTGCAGGCACATGAGCATTAGCTTTCACTCTCAGGCCTTTCTGCTGACTGAGAGCAAGCATAGCTTTCTGTGCACTTGACACTTTTACATAGGTTGCAGAAATGCGGCATGAATTTTTCCCTATATCAGTAACCTGCAACAGCTGCAGAGGTCCAAAACTTTTCAATGATTCTTCAACCTTTTTAAATTGCAACTTCAGCAGATGTTCAACAACCACTTCTTTGAATTCCCCAGGCATTATGATATCACTTATTAAACCTCCAGCTCCAAGGCAAAAGAAAGAAAAACTATCTTTTATTTCCACAATTTCTTCTTCGTTTCTCATATCCTCATGGGCTTCCTCCACCATTTCATATATAAAGCGAGCTACGGTCTCATGATACTTTTTTAACAAATAAATAACTATCACACCCTTATCTACACGAACATCAATTTGAAAATTCTTGCAATGAGTAAGTCTCTCTACAAGCGATTCTAAATTGTTGATTTTTGCCCCCCTTTTGCCAAGAATGTACCTAATTAAGACAAACTCCCCAAAGGGACCTAATGTTTTTGGAATAAGTTGAAGTCCTTTCAAGGAATCAGGATGCAACTGAAATGTACCTTCAAGGACTGCTTGTTTAATGGTCTCTTCTTTAATAGGCATTACATCAAGAAGAAAGTTTCGAGTAGTTTGCATAAAAGCACTATAAACAAGAAAGCTGGGCAAATCTGTCTTGAGATAACTCAAAGAAGAGGATGGATGAATAAATAAGGATTCAGTGAAATGAGGTGAAAAATAACCCAGTTTAGGATGCCCAGAATATGTACACAAATTTTCTGAGAAGCAATTAAATACTATTCTTTCAAACTGAGATTTAAAAGCACAATTATTATAACGTCTGCTTACACGTATTCCAAGTTCTTGGTGAAGAGTAATCAAAACTTCCTGAATTGATTTTGTAGCAGAATTTAAAGCTTTAGAATTCACATAATTTTTCACACACCAATTGTACCTTTCAGGTCTTGCTATTTCAAGCCAACGTTTATAAACTTCTAAATATGTGCATAGATCACCATCTTCTTGACAAAATACCCTTTTTTTCTCATCGGCAATATCTTTTATGTCCTCAGTTCTGAAAAATAATCTTCCGGATTCATTTAAAAGAGCAGCTATTATTATAGTTTCATAACCTATTTCAGCTTTTATACCTTCTAGAATAAGCTTTGCTAAATGTGGTTCAGTTGGGATCTCTACCACTTTCTTTCCTAATTCTGTTAGACTAAATCCCTGCTTGTTCTCTTTTATTAGACCTAAATGTTCTAAGGATTCAAGAGATTTTATAAGTGCCTCCTTTGGAGGGGGTTCGACAAAACTGAAAATTCTTGGTTCCAAACCAAACTGGTAAAGTTTAAGAACAGCTTTTTGAAGATTAGTTCTTAAAATTTCAGGCTTTGATGAGAATTCCATTTTTTCATAATTTCTTTTGCTGTACATACGATAACAAACACCAGGTTGGGTACGTCCTGCTCTACCTTTGCGCTGTTCTGCAGAGCTCTTATTGATAAAGTCCACTAATAAGCAACTTTTGTTTTTTTCTGGATAATAAACCATTTCTTTTGCCCTTCCACTATCAATAACATACTTGATGCCTGGAATTGTTAATGAAGTTTCTGCAGCATTTGTTGCAAATATTACTTTTCGTTTACCCCGACTGGCCTGAAAAACAAGAAGCTGTTCCTGTAAATCACATTTACCATGTAAACACAAAAGTTCAGGAAGATCTGGTTCTGGGCACCAATCTTTAAACATCATTATGGCTTCATCAATTTCTCCAGGTGATGTTAAGAATACCAATATACTACCATCAGATTCTTCTTGGTGAATTTTCAAAGCAGTTCTTACACATTCCTTGACATAATCATCTCCAACCTCAACATCTTTTTCTAACCAAACTACTTCTACTGGGTAAAATCTTCCAGGAACTTTGATAACTTTGGTTTGATGTTCACCAAAGTGTTGAACAAATAAGGATGGATCTATAGTAGCTGATGTTACAATAAGTCTAAGATCAAGTCTTTCACTTATACAATCTTTTAGCATTCCAAGTACTAGATCTGTATAAAGAGTTCTTTCATGAGCTTCATCTATAATAACACAAGAAATTCCACGCAATTTTCTATTACGCAAGAGCTTTTTTAATAATACATAGTCAGTCATGTATATAATTTTAGTATTATTATCATACTTCTTCTCTGTACCTATATCATAACCAACCAGTTTACCAACAGCAGTTCCTATCTGTCCACAAACAAAATTTGCAACACTGACTGCTGCTATTTTACGTGGCTGAGTACAAATTATGGTACCTCTATCAGCGAATGAAGACTGAAGAAGATATTCTGCTAATTGTGTAGTTTTGCCAGATCCCGTTTCTGCACTGATAACTAAAACTGAATATTCTCGAACTGAGTCGAGTAAATCTCCTTTTTTAGAATATACTGGTAAACATCGTCGAAATGAGTTGCATTCATAACTAAACATTTTTTTTAATTTACGGATAGCTAATGACACAGAGTAGGTAGGCAATTTTACTTGTGAATTCAATTTATCTTCCAAAACTCTTTTATCCTTGAAAGATTTTCTCCCTTCATCAAATTCTCTCTCTAACTTCAGTAATTCTTTCAAAGCTGCTCTTTCTTGACTTGTGAATTCAAAAAACTTTTCATCTTTTAAAATAAATTTTTCCTTTAAAGTTAAAGTTCCTTTTGTAGCAAATTTTTCATGCAAAGTTAATTTCTCCTCCAAAATATTCACAAATGCCTTAAAAACTTCTTGCATTTTTTCTAAGACATCCAGTTTTTCATTCAAGCTTAAGTACATTTCTTTGCACTGTTTTTTATTCCTTACGTTTTTTAAAGCTCTCATTTCCTTCTGAACTTCAGAAATTTTACTTCTGTGCTCTTGAACAAATTTTTGTGCAAAATCATTAAAATATTTCTTGCAATTTTGAAACATAGAAGCACTACAATCACATGGTCTGGTTAAATGACATTTTAATCGTGATATAAGAGTTAAATGGAGGTCTCTTAGATTTTTTGTAGCATCTTTTTTCTTTTTAAGAATAGGAACAGCCTCCAAAGCATCAGATTTTCTCTCAAAATTCAAAACAAGAGATTCAGAAAATTTGCAACAAAATTCCAGAGTAAATCTGTTGTGTTTTAAAAAACCGCGGAAAATTTCTGTCCAGTATTCTAAATCATCTGTTCTATCCGAAACATTAACAATGATAAAGAATCCAGACTCTTTAGCCTTTTTTATATTTGGACGAGAAACATAGCTGTCTTTTTCATTGTCATTTCTTGCAATAAGAGTTGTTCTTGTATCAAATTTTAAATCCTTATAAATAGCTTCACTAGAATGATTTAAGCTCTTAGATGATAGCGACTTATTTTGATGATAAGATGAATTGTGATGAATATTTTCATGAGTAGTATGGTCAGAATCTGTAGAATTTTTAGGTGGTACAAAAGATTTATGTCTCTTTTTGTAAGAATCTGTTCTACCAATTTCTGGTTTATTAAGTGAATTGTGAGATGTTTCCACTATACAGTTGGTATCTCTACTATGAACACTAATTTGTTTAGTAAATTTTTCGTTAGAACTACTGTTCTCTTTCTTCTGATCAGGCACAGAATTCCCCGAACATGAAGGCAGATGCCTATCATAAGAGGTTTTAACAAAATCTTTTGGGTCTTTAAATGAAGAAATAGGAACTTTATCTTTTTGTACATCAGTATCAGCTGTATAAATACCTTGTGAATTATTACATGAATTACTGAAAATACCTTTTTTACGACTGAAGCTTTTATTGCCAGCACTGAACTGTCTGTTATGTCTTTTAGAATTGTTTTTTGATTCCTTCTGTGGGTTCACAGATTCTTCCAAATGTAAAGATTCATGCAATTCATCCTTTTCAACATCATTACTATATAGACTATTATTTTGCACACTATTATATGACTTGCTGAAAGCCCCTTCTTTATAAGTGAATTTCTTATCACAAGTACTATTTTGCCTGCTAAATGTTCTATTGGAATTGCTGTCTTTTTTATTTTGTAAATATGCAGGATGTCTGGAATGTATAGATAGATCCAAGGCTTCCTGAATATATTTCTCAGAGCTTTTAGAGCTATTAGATAGTGATGATGAAGGTCGATCTTTTTCTACATTATGATTACTACTACTACTATTTTGTGATTTCTTACAAGGCTTCAATGGTTCTTCTCTGACACTAAAATTCCTACCACACTCATTGCCTTTTCTATCAAATTTTTTATTAGGACCGTTTTTTGCTTTATTTTGTATATGCCCAGAATCTCTGGATACCGAAGATTGATGCAAATCTTTATGAGCAGAACTGACAGAATGATTTGAACTTTCAGATGATGACACAGAAGCATTACTTTTCTCTGTATCAATACTGACTTTACGACAATTTTCTGAGTTATCATGTGATTCACTAGAAGTTCCTCGATTATGGCTAGAATTCTGTTTATGAGCACTACTTTGTCGACCAGATTTTATATTGGAACTTCTCCTATCATTTTGCAGATGAGCATGGTCTTCTGAATGTGAAGATTGATGAAAACCATCAGTAGCTTTAGAGCTTTTTTGTAATGAAGATCGATCATTTCTTACATCAATATCACATCTATTACTACTTTGAGAAATATTGGATGAATTATTGGAAGCTTCCTCCCTACAACTTAAGCTTTGACTAGAAACACTACATTGCCCGTTAAAACTTTCAGTGAAATCACTTTGTTCTCCATTCTGGAGGTGGACATGGTTTCTTGAATGTGGAGGCACTTTTCCTGGCAATTTTTTATTTGTAACAGGATTACTCAATTCTAAAATATCTTTAATTTCAGGGTTTTTTGTCACATCAAACTCATCTGGAAATTTCTCATACAAATATGACACTACATTTGACACTTTATCTATATATTTTGATACTTTTTGACGATACCGGGGAGGCAAATCTTCAATCTCATCAGTATTGTATAATCCAGTTCCCACGAAATGATGTCTTTGAGAAGTGTAGCTTTCTAAATCTTGATACTGAACAGTTTCTTTAAAATCTCTGTTCTTTGATGAAAATGTCCTTGGCTTTTTTTCAAAATGCTTATAATCATTTGGCTCAGAGTTAGTCAGTTGTGAATTTGCAGCTTCACCAGACTTGCTTGATGATGCATCTTCAGCATTTTTCGAAGAATACTTTTGGTTTCTAGAAGATATCTCCTCCATGATAATTAAGGTTCTTTTTCTCTCAGCAATTCTAGGCCAAAAAGAGAGAAATCATTAAGATTTTACAAGTATATATATATATATAATTGTTATCTTATTAAAGCCAATTCTTCCCAAAATATTTTGTAATAGATTTGTAATCAATGTCCACTATTAATATTTGACAGATAATCAAAATAAAAGTTCAACATGGAAATTTAATTTGACAGTCTGCAGAATAATTACAAAATACAGAATCATATGAAATTACTTTTTTTTTCCAAAAGAACTTTTTTAATTTTAATATAGCATAGCTCATTTTTTTTACACTGTTTTGATTAAAAGCACTCCACTATGAAAATACTGGTGGCAGTAAATGTCTGAAAATGCAGAATTAACAAATTGTATTATATTTTCAGGATTTCATTTCATTTGTAACTACTTTGGTTAAACCAGTCTTTTTAGGCATTTCCCTAAATGTTAAAGTAAATAAATATTTAATTTAAAAAAATTTCAAGATTTGTAAATTATTGTTTTATTTTAAATATATATATTTAAGTCTAATTTCATTAATTAATCACAGTTTTCAATAGTTTATTAAGCATGAATTTAGTTCAATGAAGTATCATAGACAGTTTGTTTATTACACAGAGTATATTAATTGTAGTTGGGAATTTTATGAGATTTAAATACTCTCTTAGTTTTCAATTATACATAACAAATGAACTGTTCTGTTTTTTTGTCCTTCCCTGTACTGTTCTTTTCAGAAAACTAAAATACTAAAATAAATACTTTTGGGAATTTTTTATCAATTAAATTACAATGGATAGTCATTGTATTATGCAATAAATAGAACAAACATATCCATGTTCCATGGCAGTTAATATGTATAACAAAATGGGAGGGGGATTGATTTCATCAATAAATGAAATTCCTTATAATCTAAAAATATACAGCTTTAATAATTTCTTGAACTTTAGGGTACCATAATTAGACTGCCTATACCTTTTAAACCCCTAGGCACAAAAAAAAGGTGACAAATATTTTTTTCTTAAATATAGAACATTAAAAAATATTAAAATAATTTTAATATTTATTGGTAGATGACTGCTTTAACTCAATTAACTTATCATTCTGAAGTTATATAATAGCAAACAAAATTCCGAGTTTTGTTCAAGAGCCAGATGAAAAGAACACAAGTTAGCCCCCCTCCCCCAGACTACATCTTCCATAGTACACCAGGTGGAAGACTTTTGACATAATAGATTTGATGCATATATTCGAAAGTAGTTTAGATTCCCAGACCCTATAGCACTCCAATTAGAAAATCTGACCAAAAGAACATTTTAAGTAGTCATTATTAAGCATATTGTTTTCACATAAAGTTTTAACATTTGATAAATCACCACATTTTTTTTCTTCACATCTTGGAATTCATATCAAATGACTATCATTGTGAATACAGAACTGATACAATTTTACTACTTTATGATAAAAAGTAGAAAAATATTTTTAAATTAAAATTTATCCATTTGAAGTTATTTGTAAGAAAAAATATAAATAAAAGATATTTTATTCAATTTTAGATTTCCCTCAAAACACTTTTACAAATTGTTTTAAATAGAAAGCTTTAATACAAATCCTTTCTTACATAAATTCAGACTATTTCAACAAAATATATATTTATAATTGATCCGCCTGAAAAAAAAAATAGGAAGGGGAGTTTAGAAGAATTTTAGTACAGAAAAATTAAATGCTATGAAATTTTATTAACTATTTTCATCTTACATTCAAGGTAGAAGACAAATCTTATTTTTAGTTCTAAACTAGAACGTTATTTTCTTCAATGTGCTGTGTAATTCTAAGAATTTAAAGCATATTTTCACATAAAAAAAAGGTTAATCTGAAAAAAAAATCACATTAAGTAAAAAAATTGCAAAAAATATGTAATCGAACAGTACTTTAACTTTGTATATGTTATCCACAATGCAATTATTTAGAATATTCGCAATTAGTGCTGATATTAACAAATAATTATTTTTAATAACCACTCAATGCCATAAACCAATTAATCATTTTTACAGTCAATCACATTAATTTTACACAAGCATTTCACCACTTTTTGTAAACAAGACATTTATGTTCCTAAGAATTCCCCCCTCCCCTCCAATTACTGTAGTAAATATATATTAGCATGAGCAACTCCTGAATAGATATTTGAAGAATATATATATATATTTTTATCTTTTTATGTTGCTTTCAATATTCTATCTAAGAAAAATCTTTGAATATTAAGGCAAATTCAAACATACAAAAAAATTATATTTTTAAGCATTAAAAAAAACTTTTCAAAATACTTAATGCTATAAAGTTGCAAATAGTTCTATCTAAGTAAATAAAATAATTTATGAAATAGCAGTACTAGTTTTCATAAATGAAAGTTAAACACATTTAAGAACATTTGAAATGGTGAATACAACTAATATGTATAACAATATGCTATATTTGAATAAATATTTAAAATGAAAAATAAATTGTTGTATCAACGTTATACACACTAATAGTAACTGAAGTAGTTAATCTAACTTGGTTTATTGACAAAATTGAAACGCATACAAATACATATTATATTATATATTTAAGTCTTATAATTATATTTTTTATTTTAAATTTTTCAAATTGTTGCATCAATATTTATTTTTTAAAATCATCGAAAATAACATTTTAAAATATACTTATTACTAAGTGTGGCGTCTTTCATTACGGAAAAAAAAATCGAAAATTATACACATTATAAATATTATTTCATATTTACAGTTAATAGATGAAAAAGTAATTCACTGAAGAAAAAAATAAGCACTTCCAACATAAGTAAATTTTAGAATAAATTAGAATTTACCAAATTTTACATTTTTTTTGCAAGGAATAAAAGATGTTGAAAAGCAATAAGGAAAGAAAATCCTCTTCAAATGATAGAAAAATGAAATCGTTCCGCTTTGCAAAACAGTGAAACTGCAACCATTTACGGAACACGCGTCCAGTAACATCCTGACTCAAAAAATTTCACCAAACGAATTTCACAAACATGAATCCTTGAATTCCGTGTAAACTACAAAAATCTATTACTAAACCGAAGATCTACTACTAATCACTATATATAATCATAAAATGAGCACTGAATTGCATTTATAATACACAGATTTCTCTACTTATCTTGCTTTGATAGCGAATCAACACCGGAGTGAAAATGAAACAGGGGAATCCCCGCCTCATCTGCGAGTTAGCAAAATGTCTTATTTCTTTCGATCAAACACTTAAACATTTTCACCAGTTCTCTTCATCAGCCCAAAGAGGATTTTTTTATTATTATTTTACTTCCTTGTATGCGAAGTATATAACGTGAAAAAAAAAAAATTGTATTCGTTGAAAAATTCAAACTTGGGATTTTGGCAAATTTCCAAGTTTCAGATCTCCCTGAATCCGAAAAACACAGTTCAATATATTTGTTAATCTCTGAAGGCGATAACTCAAAAATGCCTTGAACTAGAAGCTAGACAGGTGAAATTTCGATTTTATTCAGATTTTAGATAATAGATTCATGTCGAATTCTGTATGAAATCTATTCAGGGGAAGTGTGCCTATCTGGCAGTCCGGTTGCTTCCAAACTTAAAATGCTAAACGAATAAAATTTGATGCACAGATTTAGATTACAGAGAAGATTTATATCAAATTTTGAAATAAATCTATGAAAGTATTTATTTATTGATTGCTTGCCAGCCAGCCTGTCTGGCTGTCTCTCAATCTGTAAGTTCTAATGCTTGTAACTGTGATAACTCGAAAACAAATCAAATTAGGTAATTGAAATTCCATAAATAGTTTTAGCATCAAAAACATATTTTTTTTTAAATCAAATTTTGGAACATGTGTCTGAACGTTGAAATTCTATCAGTCGGAACTTTCGCACCCATATAAGCTCAATAGCTTAGATAAATAAAATTTACAGTTATTTTAATTCACAAAATTGTTTTTTTTTAACAATTGACCTAAGATGTCACACATATATATAAATCTAAATAATTAGTTTTCAGGGTTCATTTTAAATAATCTTGATGCTCTTATCTCCTTTATTTTGCACTTTCATAATTCCATTTGTTAGTTTCTTTCGTTTTCTAGAAATAAGAAATTTTTGCAATAACCAAAAGAAAAAACTTTATTCAGTTTTGATTTTAATTAAAGCATTATAATCAAATGAATTGCGCTGAACTATAATTTTTCCCCCCATGTTCTCAACGTAGGGGTCGGGATTTGGTTTGCAAACCTGAGAAAATCTTCTAGCGGGTTAGCGCGCCTTGGGGTAAGCCTCCTAATAAATAATAAACAAGTTGCCCATAAAATAATGCAAGATATTCGAAACTCGAGTTATTTTATAACATTTTTTTGATTACCAAGTTATGAAAATTCGACTAAAAATATTCATATTTACTATCAAGATATTGATAGTAATTTGATCATCATGATATTGATAGTTAAGATATTCATATTAAATAGATTTCCGAATAAAGCATGTTTTTAATAAGTTTTTTGAAATTTTGCTATATTTATACATAAAGTTTAATATAAATATTTAAAATGCGCTTTTTTTTTATACAGTTATTCTTTCCTGTTGTATAATGGATGTATGACAGTACATAAAGAAAATCTGGGAAATGCACTGTATAATAAAGAGAATGGCTTAAGACTTCCGAAACAATATGAGTTATATGTAAATTAAAATTAGATGTTCAAAAATATTTTGCTAAGGAAATCATTAAAATCAAATCACACAAAAAATATTCCATTTACATTTTTGGCAATTAGTAATACCAGCGAACCAAATGGCCGCCAAAATAAAAAATAAAAAATTGGAAATACACATTTCAGGGTGATTTGAAATATCCGATTGTAATTTGTTGTGAAATTCAATATGATGTGCTTGTGGTATTCGGAGCGAATATGCTGTTTTAGGAAAGGAAAGGATATAGAATTTGACAAATCAAAAAAAAAATGTTTAAAAAATGAAAAAGTAAACCTAAAAAAAACCAGCTGAAAAAGCATTACCAATAAGCCATTTTTATAACATATATTAAAATTAGAAATTATAATGATCATATTCTATCTATAATACAGGATGTTAAAAAAATCTTAAGCTATTTTTAATTAAATCTCGTTAATTCTTTTCAATATTAAGACTAAAAAAATCATAACAATCCCAGACACTTTATCAAGTGTCGAGACATTTTTCTCAATCTTGTTCAAACAGTCATACAGAACAGACAAATCCGGTTACTCGTCAAAGAATTCTCTATTTATACCATGTTTGAGTAGAACTATTCCCATAGAACTTCAATTTATCGTGAACAGAGAAATGCAAGCAATATTCTGTATTTATATTTTGTCTGAATAAATAATTTTTCCTTTAAAAAAAGTTTTTTTTTTTTAATTTTTAATGGAACTGTTTTTTAAAGATTTGCTAAAAAATTATTATATATATTTTAATTTTGAAATAAAGTAGTACGAACTGCAAGCACGCAAGTTTTAACAAATCAAACGTTTAATTCAGAGGCTAAGCATACAGACCTTTGTTCAATTTAGCGAGATCGTTTTGAACTCTAAGAGTTTTAAAATCTAAATCGTTGTTAGAAAGCAAATTGTACTTACACAAATGTATACGAAGACGAATTTTTATATTGAAAGAAGAACTGAGGAAAAATAAGAAAAAATCTGTGAAAGTCTATTTAATTTTACAAAGCTAAAATGTCTTCCAAGACTAAGTTCGTTTGTTTGATTTTATGAAAACCAAAATTTATTCTGAGACAAATTCATTAAAATAAAACATTTTAGACTAAAAATAATGCCCCGTAATTTAAATTCGAACTTAAATGAAATAAAAAAAATTTCGACTGAATAAATAACATTTTAAAATTAAAAAAAAAAAAGCATCGCCATGAATAACTCGCTCTAAATCAGCTTACAACTAAAAAACAAATTAATTTCGATAAAGGAACACAAAAATTGAAAAAATCATCCATAACTTAAAAAAATTCGCTAAAACTAATTTCAAATCATCTGATAAATAATTAACGATAGGGATATACAGTACAAAGAAATTATAAACAACTAGTCAAAATTATTTCACATCCAGCACTATATATATGTCCAATATGGTAGAAGATTTTATAAGTAAATATAAACAGCACAAGTTTCAAATTTATCATAATCGCATTCATGCTGACGTATCACCATTCCCGGTGAAATAAAACAAATGATTTTTTTTAATTATTAATCATTTTTCTTCTAATTTTTTTCCACTTAGGAAAAAACTACCACACTTTTCTCTATCCATGAAATAAAATTAACATTTATGTTCACGGAACTGTAAAAGCAAATGTGGGAACGAAAGTTCTAGGAATTATTTTTAAATGACCTTCAGAAACTCACTGCCAAAATAAAAAAAATAAATAAATAAACCATATCTATCTTTTTTGACGCTGCATAATTTTATAAAAGTAAAGCAGTGAAATATTAATACTTGACATAAAAATCAGAATTTTTTTTAAGAGTAGATTGGTTTGATTTAGTTACATTAACGTCCCAGAATTTTTTTTTAACGGTAGATTGGTTTGGTTTAGTTATATTAACGTACCGTTTTGAAGAAATCGTCTGCATTTAAACAGATTCGCTTTTATGTGGGCAGAGAAACCAGACAGTATATAGTGGGGGAAAAAACTAACAAAATTTTCTTTTTATAATCACTATTCCATGAGTAAACGTAATAAAATAAAATCTTTTGAAAGATTTATTCTAGTAAGAGAAAAAAAAATGGCAAGTGTTGAATAAAATTTACTTTTAGTTTAGTATCTCATTCTGTCTACGTAAAATAAATTTCATTACAGAACAAGCATTTGTTAGCATCTGGTTTTAAATTTATATTTACAATCATCTAGTTAGTGAGACAGCCAAATCGCACATATCCATCATCCCGCAAATGGAAATAAGATGTTTTCTTTGGTCCAGCGATTCAAAGACCATATAATTAAAGCTATAGTTATAAATATGGTGATAACTAAAAAATAGGGAGAAAAAAGTTGATTTAATTTAATAATCAAAAACTTGAAATAAATAAAGGCTTAAAATGAATTCAAATATAACTATTGGATATAGTATATACTTTAAAAAGAATGAAAGAATAATTTTCTTCTTATCTTGGAAAATATAAAATAAATAAAAATGCATGGTTTCGATAATGAATAAGATGCATGGCATTCAGCTAGATATAATAGCTCTCATATATTAGTGAAAATATTTGCAATACAACTGAGAGTCAGCAGATTTAATGTAACACATTCTTTTTCTTTAATGTTATGTAAATGAAAAACTTTAAAATTGATTATGCATTTAAGAATGTTTCTCCATATGATTTTATCTATCTGTTTATAATATTTGTTTTCACATCTCCCTCCCCAGATCTGTTCTTCTAAATAAAATAAGTAAAACTTTTTTAAATGTTAAGCATCTAAGTATATCCTGAAGGATAAAATATATAAGGAGTTTCATAATGAAAATATATTTTTAAAGATTCCTATGTCAAATATTCTTATAAAAATCCAAATATTACAGATGAAGTGGCATAACAATAAGAGGATAAGGGAATATAGTTGCCAATTCAGCCAAAGATAGAAAATTAGTTCACTTCTAAAAACCAAATAAGAAAGAAGTTAACAAATATTTCACTCATAGGACCATTTGTGCTATGTTACTAGGTATGCTAAAGTTTGTTTTTTTTTTGGTTTTATTCCATAATGAAATGGAATAGAATGGAAGGAATGGGAAGTGATCCTCTAATTTTACATTTCAATTACATCATAACTAATATTCTTCTAAGATTGCAAATTTCAAGAAAGAAAATATTAAATTACATTAGTTATCTTTAAAAAAAATCTCATTTTAGTAATATTTTATTGTATAGTTTCAATGGAATAAAGGAACACACAGAACAAAATTAGAAAAAACAGTAAATTTAATTCCAGTAATCGGTGAATAATTATTTGCAGGTTGTCAATCGACACTCAAATTCTAACGAAATGAATCATTCAGAATAAACTCAGAAGTAAAAAAAAAGTTTTAAGCAAAGCAAGATTAGATAAATAATATCTGGTTTTTTATAAACTATAAACACTCACACCCAAAAGAACTAAAATAAGGTGTATTTTTTAAGACAGAGAATAAGAACAAAATTGTTTTCTAAGCGTTTAGTATCTTCTCTGTTACCAAATGTTCTACTTTAAGAGAATCCCCTATTTGCAGCAATGATCTTCAAAATTAACCCAGAATGAATATCCATAACATTGAATCTTGTAGGAATTTACACTGATGCATTAATTGATAAGAATATTCATATTTAAAATACAATTTCATACACAAATTTTCAAACTAATCTAAATCTGGATGGCAAGAATTTTTAAAATTCAAGCAAATCATCTTTAAAAGATTTTGCCATCAAAAAATCCATTTAATAGCAAGATCTTGATTTCCTCCAGATTATATATATAAAAAAAGAAAGAGAAGTTGACTTAAAAAGACAAAAGAAGCCTGCAAATTTTGTTTCAAAATGATACCTTATATTTAAAATGTTTCCCTTGCATTCTTAGCTCACTAAAGTTCACAAAAATCTATCCATAAATATGCATAGTTATATATTTGTAAAATGAAATTTGATGTACAAGATTTTTATTACAATTTAACTAAATAAAATTTTATTGCAGGCACTGAAAAATAAATAATTTTATGTTTTTTAAGCTTACAAAATTAGGATATTTCAATAAATTCCGTTAAACTTCTTTCTTACTTTTCAATCTTACTTCTTTCTATTGTGAGTCTAAAAGTAGTCACTTTTAATATATGAAGTATATTTCCATTCTGTTTACTAAATGAGCTTCCTTTGGTGATCAGCTGGCTCACCAAGAATATAGTTGTGCTTTAAAATTTATTATTTGTGTTTTTCAGTCATGTTATATACCTAAATAAAATTCCAAATTCAAGGAAAAAGAATATTATATAAAACAAATGCACAACAGAGAGAAATTATACTTTAAATGAAATGGGAGGAACCTAAGAAATGATCAAATCACTTTGTCAACTTTGTTTAGATCATATTACTAAAATCAAAGAAATACATTAATACTGAAGAAAAATGATAATTTTTAAGTAATATTGTTTAAAATATTAGGGAATAAAATACCAATAAAATGGAGTTCAGAATCATCAAAAGTGACTTGAAATTATACTCTCTTTTTCATGGTTAATCAGAATGTTCAATAGTTTAAAGCTTTTAAATGTTAAAATGATCACCAGCAAGCAGAACTCTCTCAACATAGCAAGGCAGAAATAAAAAAAGTGTGTGATGGTATGTGGATTATTATGATCTGTGCAGGAAGCAACAGGACGAATGTTGTAGGAAACATTTCTTTAATAATCACATTCACACACTAAACAATTACAAACACAAAGACAAGACATTTACGCGCGCGCTTCACAGTTCAGCATCCCATCTCCTTCTAATTACAATCGCAATGCATTATGGGATGACATATGGGATGGCCTAATCAAACATCGCCATCTAGTATCCAAAAGAGAAGATAAGTGTTTGTTTGCTACTGCTACAGGTGTTGAAATGCATTCAGAGCTTATGTAGCTTCAAACAGAGATTTTTAACAAAACTGACCTAAACAAGCACTTATTTTAGCTGCAAAATTCTATATTACATGGTAACTTAACATTGGACAACTTTAATTATAGAAATTAGATCCTGAGATTTGTGATAAACTTTGATGAAAACATATTTCAGAAGTAAAATTCGGTTTTGTATTCTATGATTAGAAAATAATTCAAACCTTGTTAAGCAATGCAACTTATCAAGGACACAGTATTTCAGATTTTTTTAACTTTTAAATTAGCTAATATCCATTTATCTTATCTGGATTATAATCTAGGTTATCTGGATTACAATATCAATCATATTCTTATCCAATTAATCGATTATCTAATCAAACAGCTATCTAATAAGTTACTTATCTCTAAATGGTGCAACCAACATAAATTTGTGATTTGATTCATTTCTGAATAATTTGTATAGTAATAAATGGCCAATTATTAAATTTTAGAATTCAACTTTCTGTCAAAAGTTGTCTTAATTTTTAATATTATAAAATGAGTGTCTTCTTTGAGTCAATAAATTTTAATACTATGGCATCTGCATGTGTAATCAGAATTATTTTGTTTGGTGCCTGTAGATCTTTTGTCGCTGTCAATTTTTCAAGGATTTCAGATCATTATTTTTATTTTCATAAAATAAATAATTAGTTAAAATAATAATAATCTACTTAATTAAAATAAAAGATTCATAAAATAAATGAGAATTCATATGGCACCAATATGGTGTCATTGGCATTTGCTCAATAGTTTACGCATGATACTAATGTGGCGCATACAAAGAAAAAAAAAATTATAATGAAGTATTGCAATGAAAATTAGTATCTACTACAGGAAAATATAACAATGCTATTAAATAAAAACTTTTTTAAATCCATAACCGCTCATTTGAAAAATATATAATTTATTCATAAAAGCTACTTACGATATAAATCACCATTAAGTACATTATTGCATATTAGCTAAAATGTTGTATAATGCCATACAGCAACATAATATATATATATATAATGATTTTATTTATATTCCAAAATATGATAGAGCAATATATAGAAAACTTAGAACTTGTATCATAAGATATATATTCAGAAATTGGTAGTTTGTTCACATCTTCAGCCAATAAAAGTAATACTCCTCGATAGATGGATTCATTTACTCTGATTGGTTATAAGCAAATCAAATCATAAGTTTTCAACCTTTATCGTTTTATATCTTTTTTCATTGATATTCAATTTCATCATAATTTTATTAGATAATAATCACTTATAAAAAATATAGGGTTAAGCTTCTTAATTTTAGTCTCTAGAGAATTTTCTTTTATTCCTCATTAAAAAAATTATGCTATCTTATATAAGTTTGAAAAGTTCAAAACATTTCATTATAGTTACAACTCAAGTTGAAATACACAGAAAGTTACAAGTAACTACATCAATAGAGAGTAAAATGACTCATAAAGAAATTCAGGGGTCATTTGTCTCGAAATTACAGAAGGTGTTTAGTTAAAATACTTTATCTAGTCTACTTATAGTCTCTATTTAAAAAAGAAGCACTATGGATTAATCACATACAATTGCCAAACTTTTGGCTTAGTTGATGCCATGGATGAATTTTAGGCCTAATGTAAATAGTTAGTAAACATAATCATAAACTTATGCGACATCTTTGGTGACTAATCACTAGTTGCAATAAGATCAACATCTTTTGCAAATTTTGTTATGGTAATTGTTTTAATCACTGGCTTTTAGTTAATATACAAATATCTAAAAATTTCACTACAATTTAAAAACAAAAAAAATTTTACTCAATGACAACACGAACTGAAAGCATACAGAAAATTATAAGCATACTACCAGTGCATACATATTAGGGTTACTTATCAAAACTTGATAGAGTTGCATGTTGGCAATGGAATTGCATGCCTGCATAAATTACATGGCTGCACATGTTAGGGCTAAGTAAGGATCATGCATAACAAAATAATTTTATTTTAAAAATGGCGATTATTGCACAAAATATTGATGATTGGTGCTAAATAATGGAATACATTAAATCATTTTTCACTATAATAAGGTTATGTTCAGGACTATTAATGAATCAGGAATATTAATCGATTGATCCTTTTCATTACAATAATGTTAAATTCAGAATTATTAACCGATTGTAATATATTACGTAGGTTTATTATCAATTTAAGCAAAGATTTTTTTCCATAATACACAAGATACATAGATTCAAATTAAAATAAATATTAACTATTATACAAAAAGGTAATAATATGGCGAAATGTTAGACTAGAATTCATAATTAGTTTAATCAGTATAAAACAACTTAATCCTTATAATGAAAAATTCAGCATATATTATATTCAAAACATATTTAAAGAATATTAAATTTTTCTTTCACGCATAAATTAGACGTATTTAAATGGATTATTCCAAAATCTAAGAAAAAATGTTATAAAAGAACAGGTTTAATAAAAAGAGCTCTTAATTATTACTAGCTATGTGCAATAAAGTAATATTAGACACCTTTTTCCCCTAAAAAATAAAAATGAGACTCTGACAAAAGAGAAAATACAATATATAATTAAAACATCATTTCATTCAAATTATTTTCATTGTTTCCCTACAATTTCCGATAATGACATCCTTCAATCAAAAGGCATTTCTTAAAAAGCAGAAATCAATAAACAAATATATTTAATAAGAACATATGAAATATTCCGCTAACTTACTTGATCAGTCTTGTTCTATCGTAATCGATTCAAAGTTCGTAAATAAAATTTTTCGAATTTATCAAAAAAATTCAGCATTGGAGGAAAACTTTTCGACAATCATCTGTCCCACACAACGTTTTGCAAGTTTATGAAATGAAAACAAGCTCTTGTACGGTTATGGTTACAGCTAACTTTCAAATAAAGCAGTCGGAAAATTTTATAATCATAGCTCGACATCAGAGCATATTAAATACATGAAAAAAATTACCTGTTAATCGAAGATCATTTTCCTACAATTTATTTAACGTATCTGAAATTTTTTCCTTTGTTCTGAAAGAGGCTGCATTGTTCGGCTTTCTGTGTCTGGAAATGCGTCGGGTAATGCGGATTTCTCCTCATTTTCTTGTAGCGCCATCTTGCGTTCTAAATTATTATAATATGCGATTAAATTTTATCGATTTTCTTTTTCGCTAGACAGACAAAAAATTAACAGTTGAAGTTTTAAATGCTTATTTAATTCTATATGAATGCTATTGGACCACAAGACGAAATATCAATGCATTCTTCACAGCTTCTATATTTCATTCGGATTATAATAATGATGCTATCGGTGTGCCTGATATTTATTGTTCAAGGGGGAATTTTATGTCCAGAAATCTTTTAAACAAAAAAATTGCATTTTTATATCACACATTTGATGCTAAAAAATTAATTAAAAATAATTGATCGAATAACTAAGTTCTATATTTTTTTCATAAGGAGTGTGTTACCTATTCAGTAGAGCAAATATTTTATCCTATGCATTTTTATAGATGAATCTATTTCATAATGTACAAAACACTCAGAATTTAATTTGAGAAACAATATCCTACAATTATTAAGTGTTTTGAATTTAAAGGCAGTAAAGCTTACATTATTCAATCATCGCATGGTAATAAAAATTTAAAAAAGCATAAAATTTTATAAGAAAACCTAATTATTATTAATCAATACCGTTTAATACTAATAAAAAACAGTTTAATAATCAAAGTAAATTGAGTCAGAAACCAATCACTTATAACAGGATGAAATTATTGAGAGTTAGATAATTCTGAATTAAATTAATTCAGCAACAGAAAAAATTATTTAAAAAATTAAATATATCTTAAAATTTCATTAAAGTTTAAATTTCAGAAATTAGAATCTTAAAAATATTTCCTCTACATGAATGTGCATTAATTTCGATTAATTATGAGTTCGGTTTTAATCTATTACACCATATATGGTATTTAATGAAAATTGAAATAATTTAGAAAAATCTAAAACTTTTTTGCTTTTAAAAAAATTTTAATCAAACTAATTCATTAATCGAAACTACGAGAAAAGAATAGAAATCAAGTATCTTTCATATCACTTTCGTATGTAAAAAGAATTTTATTCATCTTTGTATTTGAAATTTTATTTAACCGTTCGCCTTTCTCATAACCGTGGATTATTCCCCGTTTTTTATTATGTATTTTTATTTAACAAAAGTAACCACTCCAATAGTTTTATAATATATGTATGTCCAAACTAAGAAATAATCATTTATTCATTTTTTATGCTCCATGCCTTACATTTCAAACCTTCCGAATTCATTTATAGAATTTTAATTTACGAAATAAGAATATTACATCAAAATATAAATGGCTAAAATTCAAAAACTTGTATTTTTTTAAAAAAAAATTATCAATTTTCTTTGTTTCTGGATCTTTACTCTGTTCACATTCAACAGAAGAGCTGAAAGTTTTAGCTTAAAATTTAAATTTATTTCTACTTCTTTATCTTACAGTTATTTATTTCAATAGCATCCATAATTTTAAGAATATGTAAGGTATAACAGATTAGACTTTTGTTCTTTTCATTTTTATAAAAAGAAAAGAAAAAAATTGTATAATTTCAATACTTTTTTATAACATCACATTTCCTGTATATGCTAACCAATCCAAGAACAATTCCGACTAATTATAAAATGATCTGTATATTGCCAATAATTTTATTGTCCAGGTAACTATATATAATTAAGTACATAATAACCAGATACGTAATCATAACTCAAGAGATTTCAAGAAAGGGTTACACTAGATTTTAGTAATTAAAAGCTAGTACAGATGTGTAAGTTTTTCAGCTGTTCCGGGAATTTCAAAGTGAATGTTATTACATTTGAAATAAACATTTTGTTTGATTAAGAAATGCAATCACAAACGAAGTTGGGAATATTTTTTATTATTTTGTATTACACTGGCAAAAAAAAATTATCTTGCATTTCTATGCAAATTAAAATAGAATGACTGAATAAATTTGTTTCGAAAGATGTTTGGTATATTTCTTTAATGATTTTCAAATTTATTCGTCATTTAGATAATTGTTTGCACAATCTCTAACCTATGAATAGCATAAAAATTTTAAACACAGTACTAATAAGACTTAGTAATTTTTCATATCAATTTAATTTAATAAGAAAATCGAATAAAATATACAAATCTTCGTTGTAAGATAAAAATATTCGATTTATTAGAAGTTTGTATTGACTTTTCATGTCTGATTCAGAAATATATCGCTTGTGGTAAATTGAGAAATGATATCTCATTCTTTTTTCGTTTCTTTTCTTTTCTTTCTTTTTGCTTTCTCTGTATTTAATTACATTATTCTTATATTTCGTTCGAATTTTATTTATTTATTTTAAATTGTACGTATAACCTCAAATAACCCACCATTGGAATCGTTACCTTTCAGCATTTGCATAAAATCAGCATAGTCAAATTAATAACTACTCTAATTAATTTACATATACAAGCTACTCGGAATTTATTTTATTTTTCACGTATTTTCAATTTTTTTTTTCACTAGAGCAATTATTTTTAGTTTTTTAGAAGTCTTATTATTAAAGCAACATTAAAAGAGATCAATATTTATGCGATAACATAGAATTATGTTATCTTAAGATTACTGGAAAAAAACATAATTCTACCAAATTTTTAAAGGCAATTATTTATCTTATAAAATTAATGCATAAAATTTAGTTAGCATTTCATAAATTACTACGTATTTATTGTAATTTAATGATAATTCACTTGAAAAAATTAATTTTCTCTTTTTAGTATTTTAAAATCAAATACTAAGCACATAATGTTCATATATTTAATTATTTTTAAATTCTACATAATATGAGAATACATACAGTGGGTAAAAAAAGTTTCCGTATGCAGCTATGATTGTTAACAAAACTTTAATTTTTGGCACAAAATATTTTTTTATGAAAATGAAAATTTTAAAATTAGTTTAACGCAATTTAATTTATTATTTATGAATATTATAAAGGAAAAACTATGAAGAAAATTAAATACTTAAATTGAAAGAATAAAAAAATGCCACTAATAAGGAACAAAAAAGTTTTCGTATGGTATTTATATAGTACATGAAAAACCTTTTTCATTCTGATCAACTTGCCTGTAATGATCGGTAGACCTTCTTTTGACCTTTATCACTTCTCTCAAATGTTGTGGCATAGCCCCCATCAGTTTTTTTTTTTTTTTTGGAGAAATACTACTCCAAATGTTTTGAATGACCCTTTTGGGTTCAACCTTGTTCTTTGTGTCATATTTTTTTTTAGTTCACGACGATTTCTTCCTATAAGGATTAAATTGGGAAACTGGGGAGGGCTATGAAGTTGTTTTTTAACATTATAGAGACACTACTCTTGATAAATTTTGGAGGTGTGCTTAGGATTGTTGTCCTGTAAAGTCCATTTCAAGGGACAGTTTATTTGCATTGGCTAAAACGTTTTGTTTTAGAATGTCAAGATGTATATACCTATCCATATTTCCATTTATAAAACATAAATATCCGACACCAGCAGCACTTATACATCCCCATACCATATTCCAACAATCACCGTGCTTCACAGTTCCACATAAATTCTTAAGTAACATATGCTGTTTTGATTCCCTCCAGATCATAACTCGACCATCTGACCCACAGATAATAAATTTGATTCATCACTAAAAAGGACCGATTCCCAAAAAGATAGAGGTTTGCTTATATGCTTCTTTGTAAACTCGAGATGCTTTTTCTGAAGCAGAGACTTATAACAGGCTTTTTACGGGCGCCACATCCATTATAACCTTTTTTTTAATGACATTTCTCACAATTTAAGATGCGAATTTAATGTTGTAATTAACCATTAAATCAGTTGCAAGTTGAGGTGCACTAATCCGAGGGATTATCTTGCACCTTAAACATGATATTTCTTTTATGCAAGCGATTTAATTTCGAAGTTCTTCCGGATCGATCTCTATCCTCAAATGTTTACACATCACGGTATCTTTCAATAATATACTGCACTGTAGACTTTGGTTTGTAAGTCATTTCACTGATTTTTTTTCATAAATAATCCATTTTTTCGCAACCGAACCACTAACTGACGAATATATTTCTGAATTTCCATTTTAAGACGATCAGCGAAACACTGGAATTAAACGACTGTTGTTAGGTCGTATTCTTCACTCTGACAAACCATCAAACTTATAATATTTACTGTGGATAAGTTGTAGAGCACGTCAGGAGGAATTTGCATATTGCGTAGGGAAACTTTTTTTTGCATGATACTTCGTCATTTATCTTAAAAATTGCAAACGAACTTGCTGAGTTTTGTAAAAAAGAGAAATTTATTATGAAACTCCCTTTCAAAGACTCATATTAAAAATATACAAGTAGTTTATAAAGATAAAAAGCAAAGATTAGAAATTATGCTAGTCTATTTTTATGTTAGTCTTCCGTACGGAAACATTTTTTACCCATTGTAATTCAACGAACTTACATATTTCTCAAGCTAAATTTAAAAAAAAAAAAATCGTTTTAAATGTACTCAACTGAAAATAACTCCAGAAAAGAATATCCCTTTTGTGGTTTATTATGTTTGCGATTTTAAAAATAATTAGAATACATATTGTATATCATCTCTCTGAGCTAACAGAAGGAAATTCTCTCTAATCTTAAAACGCACTCAAGCAAAGAGTTGTTCCCATGAAACTTAATTAATTTGCCAAACGTCTTTTATCTTTCCATTTGTTGGAAGAGAACGGAGCTGCGAATACAAATCAATATGTTTACTTTTAAAGCTTCAGAACAGCGTAAACATTGAGTCAAAGGATAATACGGGTAACGGTTTGAATATAATTAATTACAACTCATTTTAACAAAGAATGAGACCACGATAGGACTATCTATTTAGTTTAGGTAATTGAAAATAGGAAAAGATGTGTGAAACTTTTGACGGTATTGGAAGACTCAAAACGAAAGTTGTTACATTTGGATCAAAGGCTTTATTCGTTCAAGAAATGTGGTGTAGCATGTTAACTTTATTTTAAATTAAAAGACAGTTCATACGAAATTGGAAACATAACTTTGACTTTACCGGTGACATTTCTAAATTAAAATATCTTGAGCAAATTCAGATTGTTATTCTGTTTTACGCTATATTAGTACTCGGTTTTCTACAAAAGATATTGATTATTAGACAGATGTTTAATTTTACTAGTTTGCACATTTCTTATTTTTATATTAATATTGGCATCAAGTTGGATTGTAAAACAAAAAGAATATTTACGACAAACAGAATGTTTAAGACGAACAGAGCTTTAATAATAACTTTGTACATTCTTTCAAAATTCTTTTATCATTGTTTTTATTCTTGTTCGTGAAGCATTGAACGTTTATTCAGAATTCTTATGAATCTTTGCAATCGGGCTTACTTTTCAGTTTAATATGTGTTGGCGCCAGCAAATCAGCAGAACGCTCCGTCTACTAATTTTGTAGCGCTACCAAGTGGTGAAATCATATAACTTTTTGAGTGTATGTGTGAATGAGAGAGAGAGTGTGTGGATAATAAAGGAATGGAGATACAGTCCAAGAGTTTGTGTTTCATTTATATGTGATTGAGTTTTCTAAAAACTGAGCTATCGAGGGCCAAAACAATATGAGAATAAAAGTGATGATTGATTACTAAGAAAACATTGTTGGTTTCGTGTTATTTTCAAAATTTAATTTACTGTTGCGATTTAAGATCTTCTTTTTAATACTAACTATTAATTATAGCTTCTACAATTGATAGAAATGTGGGCATATATTTAGTGGCAATTGCTATTTGGGGGGGGGCGGTAGTTGATATACTTGCTTATGCTTAAACATACACGCATGCGAATTTTTCATAAACATATTTAGGGGTTTATTATATAATTTATTATGTGAGTGATTTCTTTTGCCTTCGTAGACATTTTTTTAGATTACAAACTGTGATTTTCAAATGTATTCGGCAATTCGTCCTTTGATATCTTAATCTATTTGAAATCATGTTTGAATGTTTATAAAATAAAACAATGGAGTGATCACCTTTCCATATATATACATAATAGGTGCGTTTTGGGTTCAGTTTCATAGTAGAGTGAAATACCTCTTTGGCCAAAATTAAATACAGATATAAAACTTAAATGTTAATACTATGTGCCAAATTTTATCTTAAGTATCTAAGTCATCGCTTTCACATACAAATAAAAAAAAAAGGTCAATAGATATCAACCCTTCAAAGAATTGTGTCCATAATATGACACATAACATCGATACAAATTCAAATTATTACATGCACTGTAGAACCAGACATAAAAATCAATAGTTTAAATATGTATTTACGATATGTTTAATTCTGGTAATGAAAACATATACTTGATTTCATTGATTTAAGTCGTTACGTTTTGGAGTTATACTGTTCAAACACATGCAGATGGATTGACAATAAAACTTCATAACATAAATTTTATTCAAATTTTAATAGAAATCTATAATTTTATCTCAAGACCGACATACCAAATTCCAATCATCATGATAGTTTTTTCTTTTCCATTTCCAGTTTATTCTGTTCAGAGATAGGCAGGAAAAATTCCAAAAATGAATTTTTAAAAAGGGTAAATTATATTCATCAAAATTGCAAAATCAAACTTTTCTATTTCGGGAGGGGCGACGAAGATTACAGTTTTTCTCTTTGTGGAATTCAAATTCTAGAAAATAAAAAATTAAGCTATACAATTGATGAAACTTAGTTTCCGATCCTCTTTACCGTGAGCCCTCATTTAGTGAATAGAAACTGGTAAGATCAAATCATATGGGTTACACAGGTCTTTGTTTATTTGATAAAAAAATCACTCATAAATTTTTTTTAAGTAATTAATTCAATTTTCAATATGAATAAGAAAAATAGGAAATATTGAATGTTACTAGCAGGAGTGGTCCCTCCAAAACTTTCTCGCATACTCTCTAATGAAGGTTTATCCCAGAAAATGCCCTACATGACATTGGCGTACAATAGTCATAAAATATATACTTTATGCTTAATATATCATTTTTACTGAATCTATCGTGTCATCCCTGGCGGTGATTATTCCTTGGCATGCGTTAACTATATCCAAAAATCGAATTTGTGTATTAGACGCGTTTTTATCAATCGATTAAAGGAATAATTTGACAAATAACTGCACTTGTAGTCACAAAATCACTTAGTAAATTTGATCCATTTAAGTCATTGCGTCTTTATCACGTTTACATGTTTCTGAAAGTACAGACCGACAGACGGTAAATCCCTTGTTTAATGCGGCTCAAAATTTGAAAGGTGTCTGGACTATAGATGTTAATTCTGTACATCGAATTTTATTTATCTAGATCTCTTCAATTTGTAACTATCGTGTCTAATCATATTCGAACTGTTGGACAAACGGACTTCCTCTTGGTGGGTTTTGTTCAAAACTTGATAGAAATCTACAAATTTAGAGTAAAGACCGTGTACCAAATTTCATCAAAGTGTTACCTTTGCCACAGATAGACGAAAGGACATTTTCCAAAAATGTGTGTTTCGAACTCAAAGACGTCTAAAACCTGGATATTCGCCAAAATCTCCACGTTATAATAATTGGTAAACCTTTGACGATTATTATACTTTTTCTGTTATTGTTGTTATTTTTGATGGCACTTGTCATAGACAAGCCCGCTGACTAATTTTAGCGAATTTAAGCCAAAAATTTTGCCTCTCTTGTTTTTCAGCAGCGCCATCTAGGACCAAGAGTACGATTTAGCTACTCACGCGTCACAATCCTTTTTACGGGGCTAACTACATTCATGCATTTCATTATTTCAGCCATAGATCGTAATTTAGACCTGCCCAGAGAAGGATCACCTCGGATCCAATACCCCCAGTGATATTACTCTTGACATGGAGGATTTCGTGACCACGACAGATTTATATGTGCGGCAGCCACCGCCACACACGGAGAGTCTTCGGCTGGAGGGCTCGAACTCACGACCCAATGGATGCGAATCCAATGCCTTACCAACCAGGCTATCCCGGCCTGATTATACTGTTTCTATACTATCTATACGTAGTATATTATACTTTTTCTATCCTACGCACACGAGAAAGTAAATATTAAGAGGGGATATGTATTTTCTAATTGTAAAAAATTAAGTTAATTTTTTTTCCCAATATATATCGTAATACGAATTGTAAATATTCAATAATTACAATTCATATTACTCTCGTCAGACTCTTAGAAATGATAAATTAAACAAATAAATTGTATTTATTTATATATAAAAAATTATGAAATTTTGGAGTGAAATATCTGCAAAAAACATTACGCGTTACTAGAAGGTTTCCTAATTTATTTATACCAGATATAACATTGACAATTCAAAAGGCTTTTAATTTAAACAAAAGCCAAATCATTTAGTTGATATTTCAAACATCAATCATCATTAGTTCTATTTATGGAACATAAATTATAGAATTTTCTTTTCTTTTTAAACACTTCTTTTTGATTATTAATTTTTAAGCGATTATTTAAGGTGAAAAAAAAATCAACTACGACTTATTTATATTCGAATTGGGAAGAAGTAAACAGTAATTCTTAAAATAGATTCACATAAATCCAAACAATGCGTTACAAAACAATATGCGTGCATTTCATGAAAAAACAACTTTTATTTTATATAAGAACTCAAAACTGCAAAAATGGAAAATTCAAATTTAGTAATTGCAAAGTATTCACCAGAAAATGTAGGCTTTAAATTATATTTCATGTTGTTCATTGATTTTTCACATGTTTTAAAAAGAGTGTATTTATGGTATAGTCGATTTAAGAAATAACCATTTATAGAACACCAACCTATCCTCCCCCCACGTCCCATGGGGGCACCTCATAATTGATGATGAGAAGCTTCCGGCATGGTGGTTGATTCTCGCCACCTTGGAGGGTACACGAAAAAGGTGGGGATCTGGCTCCTCCCATCTATGACGGGACGTACTTCCTTAGGGTATAGTTGTATCGTGGTCGGTGGTGGCTCTTAGGATTCAACCACAGTTCCCGCCAGTGTTGCTATTGTGGCGGTCCAATCATTGAAGTTTTTCCGTGTGCCTTCAGGCAGGTCGCAGTACCCAGTTGGTGGTTGTAGTACTTTTCCTCACATTAGTCGAATAAATTTTATTCTACTGTATACAGATTAACTATCAATAGAAAAGTAATAATTTTAAACCACTTTTAATCAATGCTGCTCTGTAAAAGGGCATGGATACCAACTTAAATCTGAGAATGTTCTACAAGTGTCATAAAAAATTTGCTATCAAGCGACATAATTTATCTTTTTTTTAAATATAAACTTTAGGATAAGATTCGCTTTTTAAAATTGGACTGCGAATATCAAATATAGATGATTTGTTTTCTTTAAACCAACTTACCCTTCCTCCACATTACGTGGAATAATTTTGAGTCTACTACATTGTAACATTTCCCCGTTTCCCATACCTGATAATTGGCATTCCGTGCAGATGTAACGCCACCTGTTTACCCCACACATTTTTAAATGCCTCTGGACTGCCAAATGGGGGATCTTTTTCGTCAGTAGAAGCATTGTGTAGGGTTATTAGTTGTATCCAGATAAAGAACCACATGTGATTGTTTCGTCGTTTCAAGGAGATCCATCGTATCCTCAAGGAAGAAGAACGTCAAATCATCCAGATGTTAAACTTTTTTCTTCCATTATGAAGGTACTAGAATTAATATTTATTCGAGAAGGGTCAGCTACAAAGATGAATCATTAAGGGGCATTCCCACTATAGACTGGAAACCATAGAGGAAGCATTACTGATCAGCAATTGGGTGATAAGGAACTCAAGTTCAAAAAAGAGAAAGTCAGAGGTGGAGATTCGACGGAAATAAAATGCTGTATTTTTGAAAAGAAGGAGGAGAGCAGCGAAAGGCGTAAAGGAGAAGTTTGAAGGTGTTCCTGATTTTGTGAGAAACTTCGTGTGATTCGGGCTTCTGTGTTAAGATCCACCCGATAAAGATTGTTGGCTTTCTAGAGCTACCCCTAGAGTAGCCGTTTGAGCTAACGGCCTGTTGTTATTATTATTACAAATGTTATTAATCATATTAACCTAGATGAGAACAAATTGTTCTTGTGTATATATAAGTGTAAATAAAGGAATAGTTTCTTACGTTATTCTCTTATTTGATCGGTCAGGATCAAGATATTATAGTATGCAGATAATCTACCAATTTACCAAAATTGTGTTTTCAACCACTTTTAACCAATATTGCACTGTGAAAGGACTTAAATATCAACTCTAATATCTGCATGTATTACAAGTATCACACAAAATATGCTATCAAGCGTGATAATTAATATTTTTAGACATGAAATTAAGAGTAGGAATCTTTTATTAGTATTATAGTGCTTGTATCAAACATAGATGTTTCGCTCTCCGTAAACCAACCTACCCTTCCCCCGCATTACGTCTAAACATTTTGAGTCTATTGTATACAAAGGATCTACCAGTATACCAGTAATCCTATTTTAAACATTTTTAACCAATATTGCAATGTGAAAAGACTTAGATATCAACTCTAATCTATGCACGTTCTACAAGTGTCACAAAAAAATATGCCATCAAACGAAATAATTAACCATTCTTTGTATGATCTTTCCTTTTTTGTGTGTGAAATAAATTAGAGTGATATAGTCACGCTCTAAATTAAAGGAAAAATGTTTTTAAAAAATCCTAGTATAAATATATAACATAAAATAATTTAAAAAAAAAACAGTATGACGGAAATATCCAACATCATGCAAATTTACATGTTAAGCTCAGTACAAAATTTTCAGTGTTCCTCTCTTCTAAAATTCTCCTCTCATTATCACTTTTTAAATAAAAAAAATCTCAAACTAGTTATAAAAAATATTTAAGAAATCGCACGTTTCTTCCAACCACAACAAACAGCGGAATGACAGGTTCAAAATGATTGTGACATTTGATTTTTTTTTTCCTTACAGCTACGTTTCTTATTATGCAGTAGAAGCGAAAAAAGTTGCCAACAATAACCTGTTTACAGTACACCTTTTTTGAGTACAATTTTTTGTTCGTTAAATGTTATGATGGAAATTTCCATTATCATGCAAAGAAGGGTTAATCTTTTCTTAAACATAAATTTTAGGATACTAATACGCTATTTTTTTACTATGTTGTCTGTATCAAACATAGATGATTCGCTCTCCCAAAACAAAACAGCTTGTGTGAATCTTATTCTCAAAGGATTTTTCAACTTTGTTCAGACTAAGTTTGTTGTCTGAGATAATTTTCAAGGTACTATTATTAAATATTTTCCCTTCTTTTAAAGGTCGCAGAATGCTCTTGCCGCAGTGTCCCACTTGATGACGATGGTTCTGAAAGCCACGCATTCTCCAAGCCAGTCCGACAACCTACCGGAATACGAGATGCTGGCCAATGGCAATCCGGGCAAGAAACCGGCTGTCCGGATTCAAGAGAACCCTCTGGCGGAAGTGGCAGTGGAAAAGCCCCCCAATGACATGGTGCAACTCAGGATAGAGAAGGGAGGCATCAAGTGTCAGTCCAGGTCGAGGCACAGGTTCAGGACCACGTTCGAACTGCTTCTCAGCCTGACCACTATCATTCTGGGACTTCTCTGTTGCGCCCTCTTCTACCTGATATTCATGAAGACAGGACATTCAAGTGAGTCACTTTCTGTTTTTTCCTTAACATGCGGGCACTCAGTTATAGCAGAAATAAGTTTAAGGATCTGCTAAAGGACAACAAGAGAATTGAAAATAGTAATGAACAAAGTGATGTAAATTGTGTTTAATAGATGAAAATCCATGTATTGGTCCAGCTGTTATGCAAGAATGACAAAATGATT
>JAPMOR010050928.1:174020-189147 GCA_026543865.1 Argiope aurantia | reverse complement strand
TCGAATACGATTAAGATATAGAGTTGCTTCACTTTTGTAACCTTCATTTTTGTTCCTTTATCGATTAAGATTAAGATATAGAGTTGCTTCATTTTTTTTTATCTTCATATTATCTCTTTATCCTCGTACAGTCATAAAAAATTAACATGGAAGGGGAAAATATGAAGGAAAAATATTATGCAAAATAATGGAATATGTATGAAAATGAAGATGATGATTTTAATAATAACTAGAGAAAAGAAGTGCTCTGATTCCTACATACCATATTCGATATTTCCTTAATGCAGAAATGAATCTTTCAGAATTAAAAAATATCAAGAGTATATGATAAATATCCTCAAGAATTTTTAATATCGTTGTATACGAAGTGCAAGAATCATATAGAACATTTGAGTATATGAAGAAAACGATATAAGTTACAAAAAAAATAATGCAAAGAAAAAGAACAGTATGTTTTGCATTCTTTTTTAGACTGAAAGAAAAATAAATGAATAAAATAAATGCAGACTCAATACCAATGTTTTTCTATCAGCTTATGAATATTAAAAAATATGTAGAAAACTTTCTTAAAAATATTTAAGAAATTTTAGTTATTATTTCTTTATTGTTATTGCGTTTATATTAATAACTAAATCATAAAATGTGTATTTATTTTTCATTAAGAATCAAGTGTGTATGAACACATAACTCTGGTAAATGAACAAACAAAGAGTTTTTTTTTTCAAACACAAAAAATTTATTCTTATTTTTTATTTTATTTTTAACTTCGCAAAATATTCATTTTTTAGCAATTAAAAAAAATCTTTGTTAAATACGTGATGAAGGAGCAACACACTCATCACAGCAAGCCAGAAAACAGATTTTAGTTAGGGTTTAGTTAGGGTTAGGGTTACAGTTTAGTTTATTGACGTCCCCTTTTAAAGCGACTCTAGGGCTATTTTGGGCCAGAGAAAATGAGCATGGAAATGCGTTCAGAGTTTATGTAACTTTAAATGGGAATTTTCCCCAAGTTTAGCTGAATAACCATTTAATATAAGTTCGTTTTTTTTTTCTACATGATAAATATAGCTTAACAATTGACAGTTAAAGTTACAGAAATTAAACTCGAAGTAATGGAAAACTAAATGCTCATACAACTCAGAAGCTAAAGTTGGAATTCAAGTGGATACAAAATAATCAATTCGACATGTAAAGGTTATTTTTTTTATTATATATACTATTTATACGTTGCAATACATACAAATGTTTAATATGTAGAAAGAATATAAGCATAAAATTAATAATATAACCACAATACACCATTTATACCACCCTAATTCACCGTAAAAGCCCCGAGACTGTAATCGGCAGATGGAAAATTTAAATATAAACGACCACTCCAATCCGAGGATAAATCTGATTGATCAGCAACACTGGAGGGAACTATGGTTGAGTCCTAAGGATCATCACCGCCAACGGTACAGCCCTTACATTGAGAAGTACGTCCCGTCATCGGTAGGAGGTAACAGTCCTCCATCATTTCTGTACTCACCACAGTGGCGAGAATCAACCACCATACTGAAAGCTTCTCATCTTCATTTCTGAGGTGCCCCCCCCCGGTAGGATTCAGTAATTAAGTATGAAAGAACTACCCATCCCAAGATAATATTGAATGATAATCGTAGCATTAATGACACGAAAACTGAGGGCGAATTCGTCAAATGTCAGCACTGGTCACTGCTAAATTTCTTCAGTCATCGTAATAGAGATAATTTGACTATAAGCTTTATTTATACCTCCAGGAGAATCGAGGTCAAAGCTGAAGGGTAAACTTTATCTGGTGGTAACCCTATCCCTTGGGGTGGGCGTGACTCTTCTTTAGTGATGAATCTTTTAAAGAGAAACAATTATAAACCCATTTTATTTAATTAGAGATAATAAAATTCTTGGAAAAAATTATTTTCGATAGCTAAAATTCTTAGTGACAAGTTAATTTGCTGTCTCTTGCAGCGGCGTCTCTTCTCAACGCCATGGACCAGACTTCAGATCCATGCGACAATTTCTTCCAATACGCTTGTGGAACATGGAACAAACTGCACATGATTCCTCAAGATAGAAGTAGCATTAGTACTTTCGAAGTCATGGCAGATGATTTACAAGTTATACTCAAAGGTAAGCTCATTCGAAATCCTCTGTCACAAGATGACTCTGATCATATTGTTATTCTTTGTACAGTCTTTCACTTGTGACGGAAGGCGAAAACGAAGACGCACACTATTTGAATTAAAACAGTTTAATTTATAGAAAAATTTCAGAATTTCCACCACTCAAAACTTTGTCGCAAAATCACTAATTGTAAAAGTACGCAATCTTGAAGTTCATTTGCCTGGACACTTCTCAAATCGAACTTCAAAACAGTTGTCAGCTTTTCGTAGTCTGTAAGATGAAGGATCAAACATTCCAGAGAATCCATTCGTGTCTCGAGAATCAAACTCCGAGACTTCGCGTTTCCGAACCAATCATTTCACGTCAAATGTTGCCGCCAAATCACCAAACTTTTCGCAAAATCAAAATCTGGGTAACCGTATGTAATGCGGCGAAATATTTAAATCGCATAATGGTTAAAAGACACTTTTTGTAAATTAAAAAAAAGAAAAATTATAAAATAGGACCTCCTTTTATCGAAATTCTATAAATCGAAAACCATTATATATCGATTTTAAATGGATTCTTAATAGAACAGTTTCTGTATATCGAATAAATTTCTATATATCGAATTAAAATTTTCACATAAAAAATTAAGTACACTTATTGCAGTCAAAATGTGACAATTGATTTTGTTCATGAGGAAGAATATAAATTAAAGGAAAAACAGCGGTAGTAGTTTCTGCAAAACTTTCTGGCATACTCATTAATAAACTTGTCATGCCAGAGAACGTCTTGCACGATGGGCGTACAATAATTACGAAATATTAACATTTGAGGGAATTCAGCATTTTTACTGAATCTACCCAACCAACCTTCATGAGTTATTTGGCAATTTATCCCTAGCATGCATTAATAGTATCCAAAAATCGAATTTATGTTTTAGACACTGTTTTCTCAAAATATTGAAACAAAAATTTGACACAAAATTTCACGTGTTGTCAGAAAATCCCATACTAAATTTAAATATATTTAAATCACTGCATTTTTGAATTATAGCATTTATATGTTTATGAAAGCACAGACTGATAGACAGTCAATCTCTTAGTTGGATTTGGCTCAAAATTCGATAGATGCTAAATGCTGCCGAATAGAAACTAAATATGTGTACTGAATCTTATCTATCTAGCTCTCTTCGTTTTGTAACTATCATGTTAAATTATATTCAAACAGCCGGACTGACGGACTTCCTCTGAACAGATTTTACACAAAATTTGATGGAAATCTGAAAAATTGGTGCAAAGAACGTATTCGAAATTTCAACCGTCATCTCAAAACTTTTTTTTTTTTTTTACATCTTTGTCACAGACTGTCAGACGGACATTTTCCAGAAATGTGTTTTTCGAACTCAAGGAGATCTAAAACGTGACGATCCGTCAAAATCTTGAGTTCGAATTTTTTTACGGTTCCTATACTTTCTCTATACTACTTATACAAGAACATAAAAAAAAAAATAAACTGCTTCATCGAATCTTGCATCAACAGAAATTCTCGGAGCAGAAATCTTTTACAGGAAAAGAGAGAATTTTTAAAAGGACCCCTTTCTCCAAACATCCCTAGTCAAACAGAGAGATAACAATTGATCTTTATTTGAGTTAAAATGATTTGAATCAACTACACGGTGGATCTTTCATAAAATCAAATCTCTCATCTTTTTCAGAACCGAAATTTCATAGTAGTCGCAAATTAAAATTTGTATTTAATTTTGTGTAGTGAACAGTTGAGTTTTATTATTTGGCTACGATTTCAGTTGTATTTATTACGATAAGAAATGCAATTGGCATATCAATTCTTTAAAATTTTAAATTACTTTTTTCTTTCTTTATTTTCATTAGGTCTTTTAGAAGAACCTGCCAACAGTCATGACAATAGCGCCACTATTAAGGCAAAAACTTTTTACAAATCATGTATATCAACAGGTAAGAGGATATTTTTACAATTTCATACCCTGGAATTTGTTTTATATGCATTCATTAACTATTTAATGGGAGATTTTAATTGATTTTATAAATTTTGAATAAATTTGTGTTAAATGTTCAATTTTCTTTTTTTTAAATTTAAAATTCAAGGATAGAAATGGAAATTAAAATTGAGTAATGCTCAAAATCTGAATCTAAAACTTATATTAGTTGAATATTTTTGAATTCAGATTTTCACCATAAAGAGGAAGGCATTGTGAATGTTCTTTCTCAACTTTTTCATATAGTTACAAATACGTAACGTTTCATATAAGTAAAAAGATTCTGGTATATAATTCAAAAGTCTTCTCTTCGACAGAATAAGCTAAAAATTTGTTATAAATTTATAATTTTTAATTATAAATTAAATAATATTAAGCTTCATTCACTCACATAAAGGGGCTATTTTTTTGTTTTCACATAAAGAAGTGACAGAAAAAATAGCAGTCATTCAGCGAATGGATATAAATTAGATACAAGTTACAATTTTAATGAAAAAAATCATATACTAAATTTTACCCGCGAAGCTTATTGCGTTTTTGAATTATTGAGTTCACATATACAATAAGATTACGGATCGGCAAACAATTAACCCACGATACATTTAGTTCAAAATTTGAGATGCATTAACTATACTAGTAATAAAACTATATGCCAAATATTCTCTAACTAGATTTTTGTACTTATGAGTTACTGTGTTCATATGCATTTAAACACGACAGATAAATATTTGTTCGATGCATGTCAAAATTTGATACAATTCTATTATTTTAGGATAAAGGCCACATAAAAAGTTGCATCCATCTAGATCGTTATATTTTTTTAGTTAATAGTTCACAGATAGATAGATATAATTTAAACATTAATTTCCTAATTTTTAGCTTAATTTAATCCATTTTAACTTCATTCTAAAATGTTATCATATTTCCTGATCCAATTCCACCTTTTTTACTTAATTAACAGAAACTCTGCAAAAATGCTTAAATCAATGGTTCCCACGCTCCAAGTGAAGGGATAAATATTTGTCGATCTAAACAAATTCTTTTAAAAGATCACTATAATCCCCTAACCTAAATCGACACGTGTAAAAAAATTCCTACCAAAATCTTACAGTATATAATCATGGGGGAAAAATATTTCGTTCGCTCTTTTCTGTTTTCGCTCTTCTGTCGTTTTGTGAAGTGACGTAATTCGTCATCGCTTTATGTACATAAATTATACCTACCGGAATGAAATAAAGCGAAATTTTGAAATTACAAAAATGTTCTCTTTCTCTTCGGCCACAAAACTGCTTCAAAAAATATGTGTTTACATTATATATATGTGTATGTGTTCTGGTGTGACAGCTCCTGATGGACTTGAGCTTCCACAGAATTCCATTCCATGCCATCTTGATTAAAGTGTGTGTGTGTGTGTGTGTGTATATATATATACAAGGTGTTACCGAATTCGACCGACAAATTTAGAGGGGTGATAGTAGGCATCAAGAGGATAAAGAACCATCATACCATGGGGTCTCAAACGATGTTTAATAGATGAAAATCGCAAAAATATAGAGTTGGGAAACTGTTAAAGACTGTAAGAAATTAATAAAAAAATGATAAATGGTGTTTCAACTATGAATTTTTTTGAGTGAAAGCACATTCTTAAAAGATTTTTTTAATCTATATATATATATATATTGATTGATTGATTGATTGATTGATTGATTGATTGATTGATTGATTGATTAGGGTGCTACTACATCTGCATCACGACCCTCATAAGTTGTGAAACTTAAGAAAGGCCCTGAACGCTGCGAGTACTAAGATTTTTATTTTCAATGTTCAACGCGTGTAAGTTTTATGCTTCGAAATGTGGCTAATGCATTTGAACTGGTTGAGTATTGAACGCTTTTTTTCACAGATTAAAACCAGAATTTGTAGAGAAATCTCAATTTCAATAAAAAGATTAATTTCATTTATATAAATCACCAAATCAGACGGTCAATGCCTTAATTGATTCAGTTCAAAGGTTGATACAAATCTACACATTACACGCTAAAACTTTGCAATTTAAAATTTCAGTTCTTCAGTGGTCGCGTTCATACACATTTGAAAGTACAGACCAACAGGTGGTCAATAGCGTGACGTATTTGGTTCAAAATTTGATATGGGTCTATACTTTATATGCTTAATCTGTATGCCAAAAATTATTCATATAGCTCATTATATTTTGTAGTTAGCGTATTCATTTGTGTTCAGACAGTCTAATAAACAGATTTTCTTTGAGCAAATTTCAAACTTTGACATAAATCCATAAATTTGGGTAATGACTATTTCAAATTTCATTTTAATTTAATCGTTTTTTAGTTATTTTATTTCCAGACCGACAGTTATAATTACAGAAATATGTTTTTCGGACTTAGAGAGACCCGAGACTTTGTATTCGTCAAAATTTCAAATTCATTTTTTTTTGACGATTATACTATTTTCTTTTTGTATATTTCATATACGACAGCGAAAATGGAAAACACAAGCCTCCCCTCCCCCCATCCAGGAAAAAAAATATTTTCTTATTGGAACGTGCTTACCTGAGAAAACATTATTTGCCAATCCTGCAAACAACTATTCTTTCCAAAGTGAAACTTTCAGCTAAGGTTTTATTTGTATTTACATATGGAAATTCTTTATTTGACCATATGCCTAAAAGCGGAACTTTAAAAATTGCTTTTAGTACCAGTAAGAGCCTCGTTCGTAAAACGACGCATCAGAAATTCTCAATAGCTTTTCCTAAGTACCCCATGGCCAAACAAGGAAGTTGAAATTTTTTCTCTTGACGCTTGATTGTTTTAGGCAATGTCACGTGTTCGATCGTAAATTTTGGTTACGACGCCAGGTGCAGTCTATTCAGTTTATTTTATTTACGAGGACGAAAATTTTGCTATGAGAAATTTCAGTGTTTTAAATTTTTCATTTCTTGTTGTTAATAATATATGCTGCTATTCTGTGACAACTAAATTTAAAATTAACATCGTATAATGTTGATTATTGTTGCTTTTAATATACTATATCATTTGTTAAGCACTCATTTTGAATAAGAATAGAACAACAAAAAAGACAGTATTTGTTAGTCATTAAAACACTATCTAGCTTTTTACTACCAAACATGAATACCTATTACATGATGTTAATGATTGTAGACTATGCTTTTTTTATATAACACCATTTTTCATACAAAGCAAAAATAAGTCATTAGTAATAATCATTCGTTTTAGTTGGGGCGAAAAATAAAGTAATAAATCTATGGTATTCCACGATTATTTATTATGGTAATTAATGTATTCCGTAGTATAAATAACATATATCCGCAGTATATAGAAATCTATAGCAATGTCGTTTGTAAACGTTTTTAAATATTTATTTCGATCTATTTTTACTGTTTGACAACATTTATAATTATTATTTTCAAGTTTTTCTAAAAATCGTTTGGGTTTATTCTATTTACAAAGAAATGAATTTGCTTCTTTCTTTGTTCTGATATTAAAATTAATCCGAATTTCTAATTTTTTTAAAAAAAGCATTACATCATTAATTCAACAAATATTAATTATATTGGAAACTTCTGCTTTACCACTTATAATTGAATTTACAATTATTTTTATTCCGTTTAAAATTCTATATTATATATTAAAGTATTGAAATTAGATGAATTTTTAAAATACCATTTCACATTATGTTTGGTCTTTTTATATATCGAGTATTAATGCAATTATTTGTTTATTTTTTGCAATGTCATATTTACAATCTCTGAAATATCTGAATTGGAAAATATCAGCACTTTGAATTGGCACGCCTTTGAGAAGAAAATTATTAGCGTTGGTAATTTTTGTTTTCAAAAACAATTTTGATTCTGTATTTATTTCATTTGTTATTTCAAATATAATGTTGCATATATCTGAAATTAATTATGCGTGTTATTTCAAAATAAACTATTATTCTAAAATCGTGAGATATTTTTTATGCATAAATATCTTTCGGTAATTGTATGACATCGTTAAAAAACATTTTAAATAAACATTTTTAAAAACATTTTAAGAAAATTTTTATAAAGTCGTAAATAATTGCCCAAGCAAGTACTAGATTACATTTTATTGTTAAGATTAGTTTCCGTCCTTGACTTTTCCAAATTATTAATAGATTAAAGTAATAACGCTATAACAGTCATATTTTTATTAAATCATGACTCAAACTGAAGATTAAATATCTCGGAGTAATCATAAGTTCCATAACTTCATTGTCAAATTGAACTGCTTTTGACAAAAGTTATTTTTTATATAAATCAGAAGGAGGGACTTTTCCAAGAAAAAAATTCGCATACTCTTTAATAAAGGCATCAGTAATTTAGTAGAAGTTTGTGCAAGTCTCCGTTTACAGAAATATTTACTAGATATTTTAATTATTGATAGATTTTCTAAAGCATTTTAAATTTTTAATCAGGAAATTCTGATAACTCCTTATTGCTTAATAAGAAGTTTGCAAAAATAAATTTAACAGAAAGATTAAATAGCGAAGCATGAAAAAAAATTGCCAAATGCTTTGAACAAAAAAAAAATTTAAAAAAACATGATTTAAATCAGAAACCCATATTTCCACTTTTTGCTGTTCTAGAAAAAGAAAAAAAAACCTTTGGAAAAAGTATTCGTGAAAAAAAACAAAAAAAAAAATCAATACAATTTAATTTATTTATTTATTCATTTTTTGAAGAAAAGACTAAAAAAACTAAAGAAATAAAAGAATTCGCTTCCTTTTATTTATTTATTTATTACCAAAAATAAAATGCAAAGGAAAGTATATAATTTCAAAGGGAGGGGAAAAAAATCACTTTTACCTAGCTGATCTTCAGACTTCGTAATCCGACCTCTCTAGATGTGCACCAAAATCAATCAGAAACGTTTTACGTTTTCTGATCATAGAGGTGTTCTGATCTTAAAAAAAAAAAAAAAAAAAAAAAAAAAAAAATGGGTGGATAGGAAAAAGGAAACTTCCGTCTGAAATAGCGAAAGAACTCAAATCTCGAACTATTTGAATTCGATTTGTGCAGAAAGTGCTTTTTGCGTTGACCGGAATTTTCATCTAGCCGGGCAACTTTGATCGATTTGGTTGATACCTTTCCCGCGAGACAAAATGGATATAGAAGAGATCCACTCTCCCGGCAGGACCACCCCTCCTAATACATAAATCTTTCCCCAAACGACTTTCGGCACTGCCTGATCGATTAATGGTGCTGTAATCGAAGTTGCACTTTTCATTTATTCCATAGGAATCGATTTGGTTTTGTTTTCAGTTGGAAGGGACTTTACTGAGTATTGATCCCTTGGAAATATGCTACTTTTTCTATAAATCCATTCTGGACTTTTTTAAGGAAAAAAAAATGTATGGATTTTTGTAAGTCAGTTGAATACCGCCTGCGTACAATACACAAGAAAAGATATGAAAATAAATTGTCACTGAATTAAAAACAGTGATTGGGAAAATTTAGTCATACAACAAGGAACTTTTGACTTTTTTTGTCTTTTACTGGCGCAAAATAAATTTCAAAGAAAATGAACAAAACTTCCCCCAAAATTAAATTACTTTCGTTTAAGTCAAACAATCAGAATTTATTATTTAGTGATTGTTGTTTTTTTATTTCTTTCTTAAGTGAGCATATTGTTGAAACTTTCGAAAGTAATTGTGTTTCTAATTCAAAAGTTTTGAAGACTATCAAATACTTATGAGCTAATTTCAATTATTAGAAATAGACATATATTGTTTGTCAACGGATTCTAAACGCTCTGCCGTTTTGCGCATGCGTTAGGATGGGTTTAATTTGTCAAAGTAGGGGTGAGAGGAAATATGTAAAGAGGAGATGTCTACATTTAACAAAGAAGTAAATTCAGATTACACATGGGGTGAATTAAAATAAAATAATACGGGCAGAAACGAAACTATATCCACATACATGTAAAAAAATTAACAAAAAATATCTAATTCGGCGGAAATTATGGTCAAAGAAAAGAAAATAATACGGGCAGAAACGAAACTATATCCGCATACATGTAAAAAAAATTAACAAAAAATATCTAATTCGGCGGAAATCATGGTCAAAGAAAGAATGACGAAGAATTCCGGAAATGCGCTCATCCTTCTTCGTCTCACCCCTTAGTGAGATAGTATTGTCGAAAAGTGGTTGTTACAGGATACTGAATCGAACATTACGTTAAAAAAATTGCTCAGAATGCTCTTATATTTTATATTACCTGATTCATTAAATAATTAATTGAAAAAATGATGAAGTCTGAATTTTTTACAATTCTCTGATCCTCTTTGTGACATTTAGAAAAATATTTTTCAATTTTAATAGTTTAAAGCAAAATATATTTTAATCTTCTGAGGCTATAACTGACCGAGTTATGGAGCTTTCAATATCTGTATTTTAAATTATTATATATCATTTTCATTACAGTTTGGGGGAATAAACTCTTTTTAATTTGTGATAGTTGCTTTAGAGGAGAGTTCTTTGGCCTAAAAAATAAAATTAAAAGTTCATAATTGCGGTTTTAGTCGCCAAATAGTGTCTTTTTCTAGCCTAAAATGTTAGAATGCCAAAAATATTCTACTAAATGTCACTAATAGGATCAAGGGACCGAATGCGAAATTTGATTGGCAGCTCCTTCATTGACTTAAAAATAATTTTACGCTATTTAAAATATTTTTTTATCTAGAAACATATGCTTATCTCTAACGGTTTAGAAATGTGTGTGTGTTGGTGGAAACGGTTTGCTGTTTAAGTTCAGTCTTTAAATCTCTGAAGTTCAATATGATATGCAAGAAATTTTGATGCTTATATAATGACGTTTCACTAAGCACCTAAAGAATTAAAGTAGAAACTGAAATACGTATATTAACACATACTTAAAATAAGCACTTCTTACAGATATAGAATAGTTATAGAAATGAACCACTTGTCCAACGATCCATAAATTTTCCTTGAAACCATTCGTTAAATATTGTAAGATGCGTTAAAAAAGCGAATTAAAAGGTGGTAAGAAACAAACATACAGAAATGGTACATTAAATATCAGGTAAAATAAGCGAACGCAGGTAGAGGTGAACAGAAATGGTACAATAAATATCAGGTATAATAAGCTAAAGTGGGTAGAGGTGAACAGAAATGGTACAATAAATATCAGGTATAATAAGCTAAAGTGGGTAGATGTGAACAGAAAGGGCACATTAAATATCAGGTATAATAAGCTAACGTAGGTAGAGTGAACAGAAATGGTACAATAAATATCAGGTATAATAAGCTAAAATAGGTAGAGTGAACAGAAACGGTACATTAAATATCAGGTATAATAAGCTAAAATAGGTAGATGTGAACAGAAAGGGTACATTAAATATCACGTATAATAAGCTAACGTAGGTAGATGTGAACAGAAATGGTACATTAAATATTAGGTATAATAAGTTACCGTAGGTAGATATGAACAATCAATTGGTCATGAGTCATTCCAGTGAACTTAAAACAACGAGAGGCAGTGTGAACTTAGTTGTTGAAGCAGGAAAGGAGGAATGTCACAGTGAAAATTTGAAATTACTGCGAAAGTCAATCAAATCTCTTCTATGACAATAATAGCTACTCAGAACCAAATCAAATAGGGTACCTTCAGTCATCTCTATAGCCCGGACATTTTACATAGTGATTTCTCGAGGTCTGTTTAACTGAATAAAGCATTGATAGTATAACTCTTCAAGTGAATAGATGAATGTGAAGAAAGTAATTCCTAAAAATGGTCCTCAGAAAAAAGAATTGACAATGTGGCCACTCAAAACCAAATCAATTATGGTAACTTCAGTCACCTCTATAGCCCGGACATTTCACCTAGTGATTTAGCGAAGTCTTATGAACTGAATAAAACATTGAGAGAACAATTCTTTCAGTGAATTGAATATTTTGAAAAAAGTAATTCCTAAAAGTGGTGCTTAGAAAAAAAATTCTAACATTATGAGAACGCCTTTATTGGCTTGATATTCCACTGGAGTCAATACTCAACAATTATGTTAAATATTTTAGGGTAACATAGAATATTTACTATACAAGACCGTTATCTAATTATATATTTAGTATCCTCTAATTAATTTTAAAGTCACTATTTGAATGCAGTAAGCATTCATGTTTTATATTGATTTACATGATTATTGTGGCGTTTGCTGACTTCACCATTTTCTTTGTATTGCAGTTCAAATAGAAGCCATCGGTGATAAGCCCTTACGTGATGTGGTCCGTGAACTGGGCGGCTGGCCAGTAAGCGAGCGTGACTGGGAAGAACCAGAGTGGCCCTTAGAGCACCTATTGGGTCAGCTTAGAGGGGACTACAACCAGGGCATCATCATCGAGCAGTGGGTGGGACCCGACGACAAGAACTCTTCGGTCAATGTCATTCAGGTACGAATTAGGTAAAGCATTTTCGTCAACAATAAAACTCTTTACATCGTGGAAATATCCGACTTTGTTTATTTTCCTACAAAGCAGACATCACGCACTGGCCTAGTCACATAGATGCGATGTGATGTGTTTTTTAAGATTACGTAAAAACAAAATTTCGATATAGTGAGGAATGGGTTAAGATTTTATTGAATCGAAGCTATAATTATTAAACAGTTAACTACGGAATTTAAATTTAAAAGGCCCTCATGCGCTTAATCAAAATCAAGCGATGACTTGTATACACGTCAGAAGCAATACAAATAGTTGCGTTATAAATTTTGCATAAATAATCGTTGTAAATCAAATAAAACTTAATTTTTATTACATAAAAAAAGTTGACAATTCATTGTTGAAAAAGGTACTGCTATTGAAAATTCAAAAATTGCATTCATTTTTATCAAATAAAAAAAAATTGACAACTCACTGTTAAAAAAGGCATTGCTTTGAAAATTAAAAAATTACATTCATTTTTTAAATAAAAAAAATTGACAATTCATTATTGAAAAAGGTTATTACTGCTATTAAAAAGTTCATTCATTTTTATTATATAAAAAAAGTTTACAATTCATTGTTAAAAAAGGTATTGCTATTGAAAATTCTAAAAATTACACTTATTTTTTATATAAAAAAATTGACAATTCGTTGTTAAAAAAGATATTGCTATTAAAAAGTGCATTCATTTTTATTATATAAAAAAGGGGACAATTCATTGTTAAAAAAGGTATTACTTTGAAAATTAAAAAATTACATTCATTTTTTAAATTAAAAAAATTGACAATTCAATGTTGAAAAAGGTATTACTATTAAAAAGTTCATTCATTTTTATTATATCAAAATAGTTGATAATTCATTGTTAAAAAAGGTATTGCTATTAAAAATTAAAAATTACATTCATTTTTTAAACTAAAAAAATTGACAATTCATTGTTGAAAAAGGTATTGCTATTGAAAATTAAAAAATTACATTCATTTTTTAAATTAAAAAAATTGACAAGTCATTGTTGAAAAAGGTATTACTATTAAAAAGTTCATTCATTTTTATTATATCAAAACAGTTGATAATTCATTGTTAAAAAAGGTATTGCTATTAAAAATCAAAAATTACATTCATTTTTTAAACTAAAAAAATTGACAATTCATTGTTGAAAAAGGTATTACTATTAAAAAGTTCATTCATTTTTATTATATCAAAATAGTTGATAATTCATTGTTAAAAAAGGTATTGCTATTGAAAAGTTTTAAAATTACATTCATTTTTTATATAAAAAAGTTGACAATTCATTGAGGAAGATATTGCTATTAAAAAGTGCAATCATTTTTTATATAAAAAAAGTTGAAAATTCATTGTTGAAAACGATATTGCTATTGAAAATTTAAAAGTTGCATTCATTTTTATTGTATAAAAAAAGTTGTCAAGTCATTGTTGAGAAAGTTATTGCTATTGAAAATTTAAAAATTGACAAAAAATATTGTCAAAAATTTGCCAAAGAAGTAAATGTAAATATTAATGGTGTAGCTGGTATAAAGTTGAAGAAATGTTTTCCAAAGAGATGTACAGGTTTCGCAGCTGTACTTGGTCGACCAACGCTAACATTGACATTACTTTTAAAAAATCCAAGAAATCTTTTTTTCTAATTTTTACGTATCAAGTTGTTCCCACCAATCGGAAATTTCTAAGGGCCTTCATAGCTTGATAAATATAGCAAATAAAATACAGAAAAATCCCTATGTACATGTACAGTACGGGGAATAAATAAACGAAGCACCGAGGAAGATAACCAATTCATTTTGTAAAAAACAATATAATGAAAGGGAAAGGCATCATTTCTGTACCAAAATATTTAACTTGAGGGCTTTTTAAATTTATCGCAGGCCTACTGATATTATACAGAAAACGTACCTCTAAATAATATTTGTATTACATCTAAATGAAATTTTGTGTTTTATATAGAATGTTATTTTTTTTTTTATTTCAAGCAACGCATATACACGTCGACCGCATCAAAATGAAGATTTAAATTAACGTGCATTCAAGTCGAGCGCAGTTAATGGGTTAATTAGATCGTTATTAAATTTTGGAGAAGGCAATTTTAACTTCATCATATGAAAAAGACGATTAACACTAAGATATTTATCTTAAGCATTACAATATTAAAACCATTGTGGAAAAAGGAATTTCAAATATTAAAAACATGAGAGTTGCTTATTTTAACTCTTAATCACAAGATTACAATTAATGCAAAAAATTATTTCCAAATACTAAAAGTAAGAGAATTACTTATTGTAAAAAGATGATTTCCAAATACTAAAAGTACGAGAACCATTGACATTGATTGTAGAAAGATGACTCCCAAATATTAAAAGTACGAGAACCATTGACATTGATTGTAGAAAGATGATTCCCAACTACTAAAAGTACTAGAACCATTGACATTGATTGTAGAAAGATGATTTCCAAATACTAAAAGTACTAGA
>JAPMOR010050928.1:151700-174010 GCA_026543865.1 Argiope aurantia | reverse complement strand
TGATTGTAGAAAGATGATTTCCAAATTCTAAACATGGAAAAATGTTAAATTAAGGTGATATAGTGAAATTTTATATTAAAAATTTATAATGGAATCTGATTGATAACTCTCTCCAAGACAAATTCTCTTAACAACGATGGGATTTTTTGCAGTTGGACCAAATGACCTTCGGTCTGCCAAGTCGCGAATACTTCCTGAAGGACAGCAGTGAAAGAGAACGAAAAGCCTACCTGAGGTTGATGATCGAGGTGGCCATTCTTTTTGGAGCCGAGAGAGAAGTGGCTGAAATGGACATGGCTGACGTTTTAGACCTGGAAATCAGACTCGCCAATGCAAGTGTTCCTTTTATTTATTTTTATTTTATTTCATCAACTAAATAAGATCACGTAATGCTAAATGATGCATGACACTTTTAACAGAGCGTTTTTAATAACTTTTCTATCCGTGAAATTAATTTAATATTAATAAAGTAATAATTAATACAAAATAAATATTTTTGAAATGTAATTTTTTTTAAAGTTTGAAAGATTGCGTAGATTGAAACTTCTATCTAGATGAAATGAATTTCATGGCTTGAAGTATTTATTGTACAATGAATAAATAATGTGAAGTGATGAAGTTCAGGAGACTATTTAAAAATGCCGTATAAATAAAGATTCACCATTGTGAAACTGCATTATTTTAACTTATTTGAAGAATGGGAATAAAATAAAACCGTACGAGAGTGGTTTATCCAAAACTTTCTCGCATACTTTCTAATAAAGGTGTTATCCCAGAAAAAGCCTTTCATCACACTGGCATTCAAGCGTTACGAAATGTCAACCTTTGTCGTGAAGTTTTTCATTTAAACTATCGTGAAATCCTTGGCAGATGTTTTGACGATTAATCCCCGGAATGCGGTTAATAGTATCCAAAAATCGAATTCGTGTTTTAGAAGCGTTTTTCACTACCGATTGAAACAAAGATTTGACATCAAAATTGCACTTGTTGTCACAAAATCTCACACTAGATTGGATATATTTAAGGCACTGCTTTTTTTGAGATATTGTGTTTACATTTTTCTCAGGGTACAGACCAACAGACAGTCAACTCCTTGGGGTTGGCTCAAAATCTGATTGACGTTTACAATATAGATGTTAAAACTATTGTAGGTTGTTTGTGGGCGTCTTAACATATAAAGGATGAGATGGCCAACTGATGATAAAATGACTATATTCTGGTATTTAGTTACATTAATGGATGATGGACGGAACAGGAACAATACAAACACTGAATTAAACAAAGTTATTAAGGTATTATTTTACGTTGTCTTCTTTCAAGTTGTAGAACGTTACGGCTATCGTCTACAGTGGCATCGTCAAAACACGTCTTCTTTCTAGCTATGCAACGAACGTCTTCCTTTGCAAAACGTCTTTCACCGCGGCCTACTCTCAACTGGCAGCTACAGTACTTTTGCCGCTAGAGGCGCTGGTTTTGGCGCTCTGTCATGACGGCACCACACTATGTACCCAATTTTATTTATCTAGTCTCTTTGTTTTGCAGTTATCGTATTAATTATTCTAACATCCGGACAGACCGATTTCCTCTTAAAGAATTTTGCTCAAAATGTGATAGATATCCACACATTTTGTATAAAGACCGTATACCAAATTTCATCCGTCCTCAAAGCATTTTTGAGTTATCTTTGTACTAGACAGACAGACGGACATTTTCCAAAAATGCGTTTTTTGAACTCAAGGATGTCAAAAATGTGGAGATACAACGAAATCTCGAGTTTGAATTTTTTTGATGATTGCAATACTTTCTCTTATGAGAAAGTAATAATGATCAATCGGATCAATATATTTGTTCACCCAGATTCATGTTGTCTATTGCTAACTTCACTTTCGCTACAATCAATTTCCAATTATTTTTTAATCATTTTTTTTTCTTCTGATTTTTCCTCCTTTTTTTTCATTTTAGGCTTCCATGCCAGAGGCTGACAGACACGACACTGGTGCCATCTACAACAAGATGTCTCTACAAGAACTTTCGGAGATAGTTCCTGAAGTAAGTAAAATCCTCCCACAATTGTAAAGATTATTGAAGTCCATTCATAAAAATAAAAAATTAGCGTATTTGTAAGTAAGCAGTGCCTAGAGCCCACTAGGCTTAGAAGGGTTTTGGCAGGCTTATTGAAGAATGTTACTAAGTAATTAAATTTGTAAAAAAATTTAATTCTATTAATCATAAAGGGATAAATTCCTTTAGAATCGACATTTCTGGTATCTTATCTTAGTTTATCAGCTGTTAAATTATTAGTATGAGTTAATTTTTTTAAAAAAAAACAAGGCCACAACGAGCAGTTGTTTCGGCGAGAATATTGGTTATATATGATTTCATATAAACTTTTCAGATACGACTTTATATCCCTGATTCTGTCCAATTGACAAGTGTGACATTAAAGTCTTATTGTTTTAATTATATTGCTTCAGTTCCCTTTATTTTGTACAGAGACCTTTCTATTGGAGGCCAGTCCCATGACATCATAGTACTATTAAAAATATAATTGTCCTGTTCATTTATCTTCTAACATTCAAAATTTGGTAACCACTTTTTTATTCACCTTATAAACTACGGACATATTAAACAGAGTCCTTTTTCTTTTGCTTTCAACAATGAAAGAAAATTACACGATTAAGTTATTTGATGAAACGAATAAAACCATCGGGAGTGGTCTCACAAAAACTTCGTCATATATTCTCTAATAAACATGTCATGCCAGAGAACGCTCTACATCGCATTGGTATACAATAGTTACGAAATATTAACTTTTGGCATGAATTTAGCCTTTTACCTGAATTTATCATGTGGCTTGGCGAGTTTTTTGACGGTTAATCCCTGGCATGCGGATAAAAGTATCCGAAAATCGAATTTGTGTTTCAGACGTGTTTTCTCCAACCGACTGAAACAAAGATTTGACATAGAACTACTATTGTTGTCCCATACTAAATTTGATATATTTAAGTCATTCATTTTGAATAATCTCGTTTACTTGCTTCCAAAAGTACGGACCGACAGACAGTCAACACTTAGTTGGATTTGGCTCAAAACCTGACAGTTTTTTACACTATAGATGTTAAATTTCTGCACCTAATTTTATCTATCCAATCATAACTGTGTGCAAAACTGAAGCACTACAAAAAAATTGAATTTTTGTAATTCAATTACGAATTCCTCAGTAAATAAGGTCTTCCATCTATAATAATGAATAGAAGTGTTCAATCAGGCTTTACTTAAAATTACGAAATGCTCTTATTTTATTGTATTGCAGATATTTGAATTTGATTATTGATATAAGGTTATGGTTGCAGTTACTGATGTTGATTCTGATATTTTAATTTGATTTATTTTGTTAGATTAAGCATTATGCTTTGAAATTATGTCAATTTAAATAAAAAGCAGAAAAAGATTCAAAACATTTTTAATCTAATAAAAGGGCCACTATTTGAGTAAAATGCTTTATCGGCAAAAAAAAAAAATTAAAAAAGGAAACGTTTATTAGGTTTACTTTTAAGATTCCGCGATTCTTTAACAACTTTATTTACTACTTTTAATAAACGATGGAAAAAATTTCTGAATAATAATTCTAAATAATCAATCTCAACATTTTTTTCCTCCAATGAATTTTCTCTTGATCTTTACATTTTTTTTCTCCATTTTTCAGTGAAAATTTCATTAAAATTTTACTTCTGTAATAAATATATTATTTAAGTATGTGTATAAAATTTGCATGAACCTAAGTGTAGTATCTAAATTTCAGGTAGTAAAATTGATATTTAGAAAAAAATTCTTGATTTATGTTTTGTTCAAAGGTTGAGTATCAACTAATACCTTATTTGCTTTAATAATTTATTCAGTAAAATCATATGCAAAAAATGCATCTATAGCGGCAACTTTATAATGCAGAAACAATTTTAGTAACACTTTTTTTTGTTCCAATATAAACTTTAAAAAGGAAATTTCAAGGTATTTGAGAGTAGCAAAATACATGCCATTAACTACTTATTATTAAACTATTATAAAACACTTAAATAGCATTTCTACTTATCAATTTATTTTATATATTAAGACTATTAAAGGACTCCATTTTCTATTCCTTTTCAACACATTTCAAAATTAAAAACTCACGCAGTTCAGTTAATTTACTGCAATGGCCAATAAATAGCGTTTCAAAGACACGGGGAGAAAAAAGATTTTTAATAGATACTCATCGTTGCTTGAACGGCAATAAAGCCGATAATGGTGTATGCGCGAAGAATAGAAGACCTGCTTCAAGTGATTAAGCTTCAAATCCTTTTGATCCCATTTAACGCACAGTCCCTCATTAAAAGTCAAGCTTATGCCCATTTATTTATTGAGAATTCTAAAATAAGGTGAAATATGTTCTAGAAAAAAGTTCTGTATACAGAAAATAGGATCAATGCTTTTACTGAAGTTGTGTAATTAGGAGATAAAAATTTCAGATTCTTAATGAGGTTCCCTGTTCTCCATTTTGAAGATAAAAATCTGATACGTATTGATTGTTGCGCGACCTTTCAAAGTTATTTAGTTGAAGTATTTCCTTTGAAGATGTTGAATCTTATTTTAGAGCCAAAGTCGTTCATAATGCATTTCTAGCAATTTGAGCTTAAAATGAGTTTTGAAACTATTTGTGAATGATAAAGAAGATTTTGAAGGAAAAAATATAAATGGATTAATTATGTTTCTCCTATTTATTCACAATGGAAGTCATAGATATCCGAAGATACTCAAAGTTTTGATATGAATGCGGAAGATTCATATCTAATTAAGAATATTGTATTTTTTTGTTAAAATTTCTGAATTTGTTTGATATTCTTTTGTAATAACTTCAGTTTTTTTCATGATATTCAAGAACAGTGGTTCATTCTCTTATTTCAACAAACTTATTTTTATTGAATAAGGGGGTTTTGTCTTTTATCTCCTTTGATTCGTTTCATGCAAAAGATTTCTAGAAAAGGAATACTTCAACTAATTTCGAGCAACGTCAAAGAGGCATGTTAATCTAACGCAGTTGAACAAAGTTTTTTTTTAAAAAAAGATAAGAATTCATGAAGAAAATTTGAGGAACTCACAATGGGTACTTTTGTATCTAAAACCAAAAGATGGCTGTGCCTTCAGAAAAATAAGTTTAATATTAATACTTTCAACGTTACCGACGAGATATCTCGTCTTTCAGATACTTCCAATTACAGGTTTCTATTGGCTAAAATTTGTGATGAAAAAAATAAAGGTATTCTTCAGATATGTATTAGAAAGTTCAACCTATCTAAACTGGCATAAGAGACAAATTTTAGCCCACAGAAACTGAAAGACGAGATATCTCGTCTTTCAGATACATCCAATTACAGGTTTCTATGGGCTAAAATTTGTGATGAAAAAAAATAAAGGTATTCTTCAGATATGTATTAGAAAGTTCAACCTATATAAACTGGCATAAGAGACAAATTTTAGCCTACTGAAACTGAAAGACGAGATATCTCGTCGGTAACGTTGAAAGTGTTACGCCTTATTTACAATTCCAATTTTAGTCGGAGAAGTCATTAGAAACATGATGTGTAGGGATTGCAATACCGGTATACCGGGATACTGAATACCGGTATTTTGAGCCATTTGTACAATTTTGTAATACCGGTATTCACAAGTTTAAATACCGATTTTTCGGTATTTACTAGAAATATTTTAAATTGTCTTGTAATTGTTTAAATTGTTCAGGGATCGCTAGCATAGAAAAATAGTATACGTTTTTGTTTTTATGTCTTCCTAACGTACGAAATTAATTAGACTGTGAATACAAAGTTGCATCGTACAATCAAGAGGAGTGATAAAATACTGTTTCACAATAGATTGTAAAGCCCTCCACCTTTTGCGCATGCGTTAGTATGGGTTTACTTTGAAAAATAGGAGAGAGAGGAAAGATGAAAGAAGATGTTTAGGAGGAGATTCTAAAACACGTTAGAACAGTCAACTCCTAATGATGGAACGATTTTTGAAACTGAGAAATTCAATCCAAAAAGCAATAATCGACTTAAACCTGTAAATAAATTTTTCAGATAGTGAATTCGACTTAATATCCAGAACTGTATCAGCTCTACTTCCCATAAAACTGACTATTGAGGTATTATGTCGGAGAGATTCTAATTTATTAATAGCTTATGCAAAAATAAATTTCATGTTGTAGTCACTGAAAGAACAGCACATATCACTATCTGAAAAATTATATATTACATTGAAAAATCGCACAGAAGAAAGGCATACCGAAATAGAAAATGTCTTACGGTATTTACATAATTATAATGATTTTAAGAATGAAAATGAAAAAGAAAAGAAGCTAACCAATTCAAATCTGATCAAGTTTAGAGTAAATTTTCTTAAATTTTTTTTATCCACAAACCTATTCACATTCAGAAGAATTCGGTAAAGTTATCGGAGATTATGATGTCACTAATGTGAAAGGAATTGTCTCTTGAACAAAAATTAAAATTAGCGATAAAAAAATTCAACAAACCAAAATGCAATACAGACATCAGCTATATCCAAAACCATCCGACGAGTAATCGATTTATTTGAAGATGAGGTATTTAGAGGTAAATATTTGGAAAAAGTATAACGCAAATTGCTAACAGTACCACCAACTATCGTAGATGCCGAAAGAGCGTTTTCGACAGCTGATAATTTTGCACAAAATACATTCCAGGCTTAATAACAGTACAATTGATGCATTATGTTTTTAAGATCACATTTCAAAAATTTGTAATAGTACCACAGACTGAATAGTGATGTTAGCACTTTTTTGTTTATCTAAACATTATTATTGTCAGGCTCTCCGCTGAACACTCTTCACACTTTCAGTGGGTCCCCTCACATGTTGGTTTAAATGGTAATGAGATAGCAGATAATTTAGCTAAGATGGCCTCAATTGACATATTTCATGGTGATATAACATTTATTCTGAAATCTCCTATATCAAAAAGATGGAGTTGAGTGCACTTTGGAGAGTCCGACCTGCTCACCCTTGGTACTTTGGTAAGGGTCCCGGTTGGTGTCATCGTCTGAATATCTCTAGAAAACAGCAAACGGCTCTCTCTCATATTTTAAGTGGGCACACCAAATCCCTGACCTTCCAACACGAAAGGAGGATCTTTGCTGAATGTCCTTGGTGTAAGGCAGATCAAGCCTCCCCCAATCATATTCTTAAATGTTTAAATTTTCCGATTTTTGAGATTTTAAGGGATCCGCTATTGTTTTTCGACTTTTTAGAGATCTTTGGCTTCATGGAGGTGGTATAGCGCAGCTATACCACCTTGGATCAAAAACAACAACAACAGCAACACTTTTTTGTGATTGAAATAAAAAGGTTCCTTTACTTTTTTGTGATTCTTTATATACTGTTATAATTTATAAGTTACAAATTATTTTTGTGATATTTACATTCTCTAATAAAACTGGTAAATAAAACAAAGAAACACCCGTGTTTTCTTTCTTTTCCTAAAATTTCAAAAACCGGTATTAAAACCGGTATCCCGGTATTAAGATCTAAAAAATACCGAATACCGGTATTGAACTTTTGGTTCGATATTGCAATCCTTAATGATGTGCATTGATAGCAGAAGGGCGTTGCACACATACTTTTCCACGTGGGAAAATCTCAAGGTCATTTGCGATTGCGAAAAAAAAAACTATTATAATTTGAATAAGGTTGGTTCGATATAATGTAAAGACCTTTCTAAAGTTTTTAATAAAACCATTTAAGTCAGTAAATTTTAATGTGAGCATCCTTGGAAACTTGTAGAATGTCAAGGCAATATTCTAATTTTCGCCAAGTATTGTCCAACATATCGGCTTCAACACTAGACACAACGCTTGTAATCGTAACTATGAGTATAATTAATATCTGAAACTGGTGTTCCAAAACACTTTATCCAAAACTTAGATTGAACAGTAATAGCGGATTTGAATTCATGATCTAAACTTCTGTATCTAAAACTTAAAGATGGTTGTGCATTCAGAAAAATGAGTTTCCATATTATGGCCAGTATACAATTCCGATTTTAGTCAGAGCAGCCTTTAGAGGATTGATAGCAGATAAGCATTGCACACGGACCTTCAACTTATGTGCGAAATTATTTCCGTATGTCAACAAGTTAGTTGGACAGAAATGGAGTTGTGTGTATGATATCCATTTGCTAACAACGTACAAGATACTGTTTGTCTACCTCAAGAATAGCTCCCGGCAAATAGGTCTACGATAGTCTGTTGCCGTGGAAACAAGACCTGCTCTATTTTCAATACGGGATTTAAAAAGAAAGGCATCCATGTTGGCTTACTAATCGTCTTGATGACGTATTGGCGATTTTTTTAAATTGATTTACAAAGAGTGAAAAAAATTGTTTAATATATTAATTATATAATAATATTTAAACTTTTATACATAAAAATGAAATATTAATGTAATTTTCTGAGGGATGGTACTTTCCTTTCTTTTATTTAAAAGTCTTGAATTGTTTGCCGTATAACACACTTGTCAAAGTCGTCTATTTCACAGTTTCGCTCCCTAGGTCTTTTACGGTGTTTACCGGGTGATTTTAAAACTGTCGATGAGCCCGATGATGAAACTTCCTTTCTTATTTTTTTTATTTTAGCTTTAGAAATTCCAGTTGCTTGAGAAGCCCTTTTCAGAGCTTGTGGGAGTGGAATTAACTCAGATTTCGATGAAGCTTCACTGGAACAAAATTCCACAACATTATATGCAATTTTACGTGCCTGCGATTTCAAACTTTCACCCTTCCTTAGCTTAAAGGCCATCTTGCAAGTTTAGCAAATTAGCAAAATCAATTAAACCAGTAAGGAACAAATAATTTTAAAAGCAAAAGCAAAATAAACACAAGGATATGATAACGCGTGCAACTCTTTTAAATCCGAGAAGACGAATGACGTGATGTAACCTTTAATTCCGCCAATTTCCTACACGCTTAATCCCCATTAGAAATGAACTAGTCTTGTTACTACAGCGACCGCCACTAGATAGACTTCTTGGCGGGAGCTATTCTTGTGATCGACAGACAGTAGTCACAAAGTTTTGCTCTGATTTATTGTAAAAAAACTGCTCCAATTTGCATATGGTTGTTTCAATATATTGTAAAAAAGTTTATAAAGTTTTTAATGAAACCATTCACGTATGTAAGTTTTAATCTGAGCACTTTTGGTAGCTTGAAAAAGGTCAAGGCGATGCTTGCTTAAAATGGATTGAAAAAATATGAATAAAACCAAAATATGTCAAAAAACTTTTTAAATGATTGGAAAAAATGTGAGGTTATTTAGCTAAAAAAATATATAAAGCAAAAAATCAATTAAATTAAAAGTATATCATATGACTTACTCAAAATCATGCAGATTGTTTAATGAAGACAATTAATAGTTCCGGAACTGAAAAGGGAACTAGCTCTCTTTGTATCCGATCTTTAAATATTAAGGCATGAAATTTTGCTTTTTCTCCTCAATATTTTTCAACGATTATAGAATATTTCTAAATGAACAGATTGGTTATTCTCCGATTTAGGAACTGTAGAACATATTGAAAAATTATTATATGGAATTTGAACAAAAAATATGGATTAGATTTTAATTTCGGATGTTTTCTGTAAGAAAATTGATGCAAAAATTTAGAATTTGTTCGCATCAAAGATGTAATATACCATTAAAACATGTACTGTGTAAATATAAAAATTAATGTAACTTCCCAAAAAATAAGTTTAGAAGCAAAATTCAAATGGCCTTATGAAAAAGATTGGCCAGAAATGAAAAATATTGAATTAAAAAAAATATTTGATATTTTTGAAAAAAACTGACTTTTTAACATGGTCACTTATTTTAATTGTTATGATAGATTACAAAAAAATAATTAAAAATAATTGTTTTATATGCCCTATCATATTAAATGTAACATAACTAGTTAAATAAATAGTTGATATTTCAATACATTACAAGTAACTAATTAATTGTGCTTAAATTTATGTATTTTTTTAATTATTCAGTGTACATAGTTATTGTAATATTTTTAATTATGCAATTTATATTTTTTGCATACTTATTTAGGCTTGCGTTTATAGGATTATAATATTTGTAATATTTTTATTGATTTAATTATATCTCCTCAAACTCTACTTCAGCTAGTCGAGTAGGAAACCGTCACTGATAAAAAGATGAATACTTTTAATAGAAATAATAAAGGAAATGCTTCTTACTCTCTTTAAATATTTTTAATGCAACAAAATCAAATCTTTAATCATTCGAACTCACTTCAAATTCTCCTGTAATTGCTAAACACTTGAATAATATTTTTGTCTAATTAATTAAATATTATAAGACTATTAAAAGACTCAACTTGCGCTATTTCATTACAAGTTCCAAGGTTTGAAAAAAAACTAATAAAACCACGGTTTATTTTCTTCAAAGAACCGATGAAAATTCCACTTGACAAAAAAATTAATACATATTTATCCTATTTTGAATGGCAACAACGACGGTAATGACGTAGGCGAGAAAATGGAAGGATCGCTTCGGTTGATGAGGTTGCACAATCTTTTTTGATCCCACTTATTTCACAGAATCTCATTAACAGTCAAGCTTGTGCCCACTTATTCATTCAGAATTCTAAAATGAAGAGAATAAGTTGAAAAAGATAGTACGGATCCATCAAATAAAAACGATGCTTACGTTCAAATAGTGTAATTAGAGACATTACAATTTTAGATATTTAATAAGATGCCTTGTTCTTTATCTTAAAATAAAAAGTTTAAAATGTTCATTCAACTGTTACCAGCCAAAGTAATTGTGTTGAAACTTTCCTTTGAAGTTGGTATGTCTTATTTCGTAACTGGAGTATATCCGAGTAGAGTTTTAGCTAGTTTAACCGGATGAAATTAATTTTCAATAATATTTATCAAAAGAAAAGAAGGAAGTTCGAAAAAATTAAATCATTAAGAAGCAAATAAAAGGTTTCGGTGTATTTCTTGCATCCACGTTAAATTCAAATGCTGTTGCAGGCATGTAGTATTTTACCAGAGTTGTTGAAGATTCGTATTTAATTAAGAACATTGTGTGTGCTTTGTAGTCACTTAAACTAAGAGTACCATTTGTTCTCTTTAAGACAGTTAAAGTATTCTCACAATTAAAAGAGAACATTTTTGTCTCCTACTCGAACAATGTAATTGTAAATCGAATCAGAAATTCACCTAATTAGAATTCAAAGAATATTCGTTTAATTTAAAAGCGAATATTTGTTTTGTACATTTTATACTCTTTAGACAAACTATTTCTATGTTCAAACCAGCAGGAGTGGCCCAAAATTTTCTAGCATATACCCTAATAAACTTGACATGAAAGAGAACGCCTTACACTGCATTGGCTTACAATAATTAGAAAAATAATAACCTTTGGCGTGAATTTAGCATTTTGGTGGTTTAAAATTTGGAAATTCGTCAAAAACTCGAATTCGAATTTTTTAACGATTACTATACTTCTGTATATTATGTATGAACAAAGTAAAAAAAGGCATATATTACTGTAAAACTGCAGATGAACTAGTATTTATTGTAGAAAAATTATAGCAATATTAAATAAAATTAAAATTCTTTACATTTTTAAATTTATATATGAATGAAATATATAAAAGAATTTTTGACCTGCTAATAATAATAACTGAATAAAAAATCAAATTTTTCAGAGGATTTGGAAACTTACAAATATTTTGTTAAGTCATTTCTGAATGAAACAATAATCAAAAAATCAATACTACTTTTAAACGATTTAATGAGCTTTATTTATTTGTAATATTTAAATCTTTTTTCATTTCAATTAATTAATTTATTTTCAAATATTTGAACTGGTACTGATTCTATTAAACAATAAAATTTTATTGAGCAATTTATTGTTTTAAATATATCGTATTTTTTTCAAATTCAGGTAAAATTAATCAGCAATATTTCACCAAACCATATTTCTTTACAAAAATCAAAATTTAAATCCAAATACTTTTGAATATTTTAATCGTAATATCTATAAACAGAATATTACTCAGTTTTCCTGTGATTTTTTTTTACTTTCTCGTTTTCGAAGTATATAAAGTATTGTAATCATCAAAAAATTCAACCTAAAGGTTTTGACGAATCCTCTTATTTCAATCCGAAATTTTGTAATAATATTTGCAATCTGTCTCCTGTCCTGTCTGTCTCTGAACCCGAAACCTCAAAAGCGCTTTGAGCTAGATCCAAGAAATTTAGTGTGTGATTTTTTTTTATCAAATTTAGAGATTTATATCCAATTTTGAATGAAATCTATTCATCGGAAATTTGTTTATCTGGTTGAAAATTTGAAAACATAAAAATCTAGATGATAAAATTTAGATATATATTTAGCTCTTAAATTGTAGATTTACATCAAATTGTAGGCCAAATCCTTTAAAAGATTGACCGTCTATCTATCAGTACACTTCCACAGGCATGTAAAAGCCATAAATAATAATAATAATAAAACGTATCAACTTAGAGAAATGAAATTTGGAATACAGTTTGGATATTGTTACAAACCTGCAATTCGGCTTCCCAGCATAGTTTGTTTCATCATTGGAAAGAAAGTTTTACAGTCATCTGAATGGACGGAACCCGTGTGGCGCGTCGGTGGTCCCAGAGCTTGGCGACACACTTGGCGACCATTTGGCGACTTGGCGACGAATTTGGCGACTTAGGCGCCAAAATAGATAATACCCGAAACTTCGAGAATTTTCCCGATCCGTCCAGTAGGAACCGAGATACGCCTAGAACGTTCCTGATTGGTTGAGAGGCTTCTAGCCCCGCCTCCTGAGACCTATATAAGGGGCTGCACCTGCCAGAGAAGTCAAGTCCGAGCGGAGTACGACGACGGAGTAGTCCGAAGACGGAGCGGAGAAGGCGGAAACGACGGTGAGCAGCGACGGAGTCAAGCTCGTGCTGAACTGAGCTGTGCGCTACTGTCTGCAGTAGATTCTGGTTGTATGCTGCTGTGTGTGCTGTTGTATGCTACACGTCTCGGGTGAAGATAATCGTCTTCTGTGCTGTATATAGTTGTCGCTTTTGTGTTGTCCTGTGTGTCTTCGTGTAAATAAACGTCGTTGTTTTTATTCTACTTCTGCCTGCTAATTGAGCGTTCTACACACCATATCACTTCCACTATCCAAACGAACCCCGGTAAAGAAAATTTCGTAACAATATGTATTGTGTAGATTTGTTTTCTTCAAATTTTGAACTAAATCTGTTTGAGGATTGACCGTCTGCCTTATACTTTCACATGAATATAAACACAATGAATCATAAACTAATCGGATAAAAGAAATTTCGTAAAAAAATTTTAACTCCTGATATGTAGATTTTTTTTTCTTTCCAAATTTTGAATTAGATCTTGCAGAAGGTTGACTGTCTAAGAATCTGTACATTCTTATAGACGTAAACGCGATAACCCTAAAACGAAAAAAAAAAAAAAAGATGGATGGAATTTGGTATGTGATCTTACTTTGACGATTACAGTTCTGTCTGAAATTTTTATTTCAATCGGTCGAACAGAAGGCATTGAAAATGCATAACTGGATTTCTCCACTATACTATGTAGTACAAAGTGTTCATGTGATGGACACTGAAAATAAAAATCTGAGCACTTTTAACATTCACTCTCTCTCGTCCATTATCTGTAATTTTATATAATGGGAGAGAAAATATTTATTTAATAGTAAACGTGAAAGCTTCAGGGAGAGAAAGCGCGTTGGATATTAACCGCAGTGCAGATCGACTTGCCAAAACATCTTATAATTAACGAATATTAATGTTAAGATTGAATTGAAATTTAATATCTAATGTTTATTTGATTTCAGTTTGACTGGGTGTTCTACCTGAACACTTTTCTACCAACCAAGGTGGACGATCAGGAGCCTGTTGTTGTGTATGCCTTGCCTTACCTCCAAGAAATGGGACAAATAATTTCGCAGGTCAACAGACGGTAAGTAATAAAACATATCCTAACGTTCTACCTCTGTCTTTCACGTATATATATATATTTAAAATTAAATTCAAAAGAACCAATTCCCCAATCCCAACAACTGTACTGATTTCACTAACTTTTATTTGATATGAAAGCTTATAATAACTGAAAATATCACGTGTACCTCCATCCACCCCAATTTTCGCTAGAAATCCACAGTATATTCTTTATGAGAATAAACTTTTATAGAATTCTCCAACCATCACCATTGCACTGATTTCGCCAATTTTTTATTTCATACAAAAGCTCATGATCCATGCAAACTGTATACCATAGATGCATAACCCATGAACACTTATCATCTTCCACTTTCTATTTACGGAAATGTCACAAAATGAGGCGGTCACATATCTTTCACCCTTAGCAATTGGATCGATTTCGCCAATTTTCAAACACAGCTAACCAATCAAATGCTTTTTGTCTACTTTACAAGATTAACTGAAGATAATGCTTTCATTTCTTCTGATAAAATGCAATTACTTATGGTTAGTTGAGATTATGAACTTAATACTATTAGTAAGTAATGTCTTCGACAATTTTTATTTCACGTGAAAGCTTTTGACCCCCTAAAACGATATCATTGGTTGGCCTGCCTCCCACCACACTTCATTTTCGAATGAAACTTCACAGTCATTATTTCGCTATACGAGCTTTATGCAGAAAATCATCCACTCTTTCTCCCCCTGCTCCTGGCTTCAATCACCAACTTTTAATTACATATGAAAACCCAATCTGATTTGTAAAAAGAAAAATAAACGTATCTGAAACGCAGAACAAACGTAATGTTGTTGTATTCGCTTTCAAAAAAATAATTAAATACATAAATAATAGCTTATTAATTAAAGGCATAATTAATAACAGCTTTACCAACTAACTATTAAATTATTTATTTGATATTTTAACTATTTAATGCGGTAAAATTTTATCACAACTATCACAAACAAATTTTTTAAAAAAATTATTTGTCATTTTTTTATTTCCAATTAACTGAATGACAATAAGTTAATATGAATTTCCATCATCCCTAAAAACCGTTTCGTTGTGTTATGACATTGTAAAGTCGATTTTCACTCATCTCATTGTCATGGCTGTAGGTTATGAACATTGAGTTCAAGCACTCCACTTAGGCTCTCTGTAATTGACATCATCTATTCTAATGATAAACAAAAATGTTTGTATGTAAGTGTGTCGGCACTCCATAGGACAAACCGTTTGATTTAAATTATCGTATTTGGCCCAATATGCTTTTGAGGATTAAAATGCACATTTTCTTGAAATTTTAATTAGCCAAAAATAATACTACATTTTGGCGTTTTTACACGATTGCTGCTAAAAATATTAAACAATATTAACTTTTTTAACTTTTATTTTATTAATATTAACTAAAAATATTAAACTTTTATTCCATTGCAAAATTTTAAAAGTTGAGCTTTGAATTATACAAATTTAGTTGTATAACTTTTTCCCTGAATTTTAATAATTTTTGTTGTTGTTGTTTCTTATGGCACTTGCTATGGACAAGTCCGCTGTTCGAAGACAGCCGATTTAAGCCTGAGGGGGAGCGCCTCTTGTTTCTATAGTAGCGCCATCTAGAACCAAGAGAACGTCTTAGCTACACATACGTTCACAACCCTTTTTACGGGGCGGACTTCATTCGCGCATTTCATTCACTCAACTACAGATTGTAATTTCGACCTGAATCAGAGAGCGATGACTCCTGATCCAGTATCCCCAGTAATAATTTTTAAAACTATTTATTGTATAATTCTCAACAATGTATTTCCTTTTTGCAATGAAATTCAAACCATTTTTTCTTTTCCTTAAACATTTAATCGCATGATTTTATTGAATTGTTGAATACTAAATAAAAAAATTTCGAGAACTACTATCTGCACAGTATATGTGAAATTACATAATCAGAAAGTGAAATTACATAACCACAAAAGACAACTTGCAATTTGAAGATAGTTAATCGTAACAATTAATTTTTAATGGCGCTGTGACGTCATGGGTGCAACTCTATTAGGAATGTTCTTGTAAGAAGAAGATGAATAGAAGAATAGGCATAAAGTTATTTCAAAATTTTGCAATGCCTTCACTTTGTAATGCCTGTCATAATTTGATAAAGAAACTTTTTTGAAGCAATTGCGTTATACATAAATGATTTAACTAAGCACAACCGACATTCTCGCCAAACCAGCTCATAAATGAAATTGATTAGTTTAATATAGTAGCAAGTTAATATTACAACTAATACTTAAACAAATTTAGTAAGATTTATAATTTTTGCTTTGAAATTGAATTTGTGTGTCTGTCTCTAAAAAATCGTCTAGTAAAAAATAAAGTCGTTTTAAAATCTAGGAAAGGAAATGTTTTATCTGTTATTTGAAGAAAAATAACGGTCTATATTTCATGGGTTGATAACCTTTTTTACTACCTTCCAAAACCAAACGCAAACAAAGGATAAAGATTAAATGGCAGGTGTCTGCAATAAAACTACAAACACAAGAAAGCAATTTTTTGCCATGAAACTTTATTTTGCTTGGTAATTCAAGCCACGCAAGAATAAAAATAACGATTTTTCTGCAACGGTGCAATACAGAGGCTAAAAAAATTCAGAGTACACCTTACTTTTATTTGATAAATCCGATTTTCAATATAAATAACACATTACCGGGAAGTGCAAACATGATTTTATTTTCACACATAACAGACTCGTTTAATTTAGAATAAAAATAAAGAAAAATCAACGAAAAACTTCTAAATTGAAAAGTTTCAGAAGCATTTTAAATAAACATACTTAGATTTTTGTCTCAAAAAATTGAGAATACACCAATGAAATTTTTGCAACATCTCGCATAGAAACAAAGTGTCACTATTAAGTTGCATGTCTTTTGACTCCTATAAGGGTCTCTAAACGTCTTAGTATCGATTAGACCAATTTTTGGCGGTATCTGAAGATATTTTATCCCATTCTTCTAGAAACACTTATTTGAAATAAGTTTTGTTTTTAATTTTACGTTTTTGAACCACTTTTTCGAGTATGGCCCACAAATATTTTATGGCATTGATGTCAGTGTGCTGTGGTGGTGTGTATAACTGCTGTTTACAATGAAAAAGACACCACATTTTGACGTTACGTGCATTCTGTTTGGGATTGTTGTCCTACTGGAAAATGTAATTTACATTTAAACCCACATTTTTAGCACTTTCCTTTAGATTGCTGCGAAGTATATCCAAGTAAACCATATGGTTTATAATACCATCTATAAGAATTAAATTTCCTACCCCGAATGAAGCGATGCAACCTGAAATCATGACTTAGTCACCACCATGATTACATGTAGGAGGTAATTTTTTTTTTTAATCAAAGCAGTGTTTGGTTTTCTCCATACAGTACGATGGCTGTCACTGCCAGAAATGTTGCGTTTTCTTTCATTACTAAATATAACTTTTTTTCAAAAGTTATTGGTCTGCAATTGAGGAGTTTTTGCAAACTATAAATGCTTTATCTGAATTTTCAATCTGATGGTTTTGAATGGTTGAATGGTTTCTCTCTAAGAATGTGACTTTTATATGCAGCTTGTCTAGTGGCATCTCGCACAGCTTCAGCACTTATACTTTTGCCTATGATTTGAGAAGTTTCTGCAGCAAGTTGGACGAACCATATGATCGGAGGAAATCTAAATGAAAGTGTTAAAAATTTTGGTTTAGATGGAAATTTCATTTTTCAGCAGGACAACTACCTCAAACAGAATGCACGTAATGTCAAAATATGGTGTCTTTTTCATTGTAAACATCATTTACACACACTACCACAGTACCCTGATATCAATGTCATTGAATATTCGTGGGCCATACTCAAAAAGGTGGTTCAAAAACACAAAATTAGAAACAAAATCCATTTAAAACAGATGTTGCAAGAAAAATGGGATAAAATATCTTCAGATACCGTCAAAAATTGGTCGAATCGGTACCATGAAGTTTAGATTTATCAAGTAAAAGTAAGGTGTATTCTCAATTGTTTGAGACACCGTATATGTAAGCTTTAAAATAAGAAAACCGTTATTTTATGGAATATGATCAGTTCTTTCAAGAAATAAAGTTTTATTTTATTAAATATCTGAACTATACATTTTAATGGTAGCATCTTTGGCAAACAGATTGCTTTTCTAGAATATAGCTGTTATGCTGTTAAACTATCAACGTGGAATGCATTTAGTTAAAATTTCACCGTGATAAGATTGAAAAATGAATTCAATAGAATTAGTCTATTATAAATTTCTGCGATTGCATATTTGAAAAGTTTATATAGTAAGAAATAAAATCAGAAATTAAAATCCTACTTCAGAGTTAATGTCTTAATTTTTTATCATAATATCTGCATTGGAAGCAGCGGATGTGATTTCCCCAAAACTGTCTCGCATACTCTTTAAGACACTTATTTTGCCAAAGAATGCATTGCATGACGTATAATAGTTACAATTTTTAACTTTTGGAGTGAATTAAGCATTTTACCGAATCTATCGTGTCATCCTGTAAGAGTTTTTTTTTGGGGGGGGGATTAATCTCTAGCATGTGGTTAATAGTATCTGGAAATTAAATTTGTACTTTAGACAAAATTTGACACAAAACTGCATTTGTATACAAAAAAACCCACACCAAATTTAATATATTTAAACCATTGTATTTTTGAACTATCGCATTTACATGCATGCGTAAGTACGAATCAATAGAAAGTCAATGCCTTGAAGGAATTAGTTCCAAATTTGATGCAATCTGCACTTTAGATGTTAAATCTGTGTACTAAATTTTAAACCACTTAGCTCTCTTCACTTTATAGTTATCGCTTGAATTTATATTCGGATAAACGGACAGATAAACTGTTTCTGAGGGCATTTCGCTTAGAACTTGGCAGAAATTTTCAAATTTGGCGTAAAGACCATATGCCAAATTTTATCAGTCTGGCTCAAAGTGTTCTTAAGTTATCTTTGTCGCAGACAGACATACGAACGGACGGACCGACAGACATAATGCCGAAAATTTGTTATTCAAACTTGGTCTGAAACTCGGAGATTCGTCCAAATTTCCAATACAAATTATTTTGAAGTTAATAATACTTTATCTGTCGTTCGTATAAGAGAAAAATAAATATATATAAGATTAAAAGTTTATCTAAGCTTTTACTTTAAAAGTTAATAGAAAATGTGGAAATCAATCGAGTAAATATTTGTTTATTATGTTATAGACAAATTCCTAGCATTAAGCATGTCAAGAATTTTTAATTATTTCTGTATTTTTTAAGCACCATACTCAAATGTGATATTTATTATACCCCAGCAGGACCATCCATAACTACGCCCTATGGCGTCTCATCAAGCACATGCTCCCCTTCCTGGACGGCGAGTACAGTCAAAAGAGGACCGAGTTCAAGAAGGTGCTTCTGGGGATATCGGCAGAACGAGAGAGGTGGAGCCAATGCGTGGACCTCGTCAACAAGAAAATGGGCATGGCGGTCGGGGCCCTCTTCATAAGGGACAACTTCGACCCCAAGAGCAAAGAAACGGTAAGATTCCTCTTTATCGGAACAATGCTTAATAAAGAATGAAGACTGTTCAATAAAGAATGGTCATATATTAATAAAAATAATTACTAGTACTTATCCTTAAGTCTTCATACTAGTTTTTAAAATATTCTCTATTATATGTAATATATTTATTCCACCTATATAAATGCATGCTAAAAACCATTATTTAACATGCCCTTCAAAATTTCCACTACAGCTTTTAAGATGGTTTCTAATGATGGAAAAACACTTATCCTTGAGGTATTTTTTCAAATTCGGTAAAAATCACTTGGTGCTAAATCAGGGCTATAAGAAGGATGAGGAACACATTCAACTTGATTTTTAAAGGATAATGATAAACATTCTGGAACTAATAGCATATAAACACGTACCATTTGCATTTTTTCTGTGAGCAATGTTTTAGAACCATCCAATAAAGTGATCAGACTATCCAATATCCTTTAATGACATTCGCCGATCTTCTTTTATTATCATAATAGCTATATTGATGTTTACTTTCGTTAGAGCAGTCAATGAAGGGTCTGTCCACTTTCCTTTGAAATCAATTGATATTAAATAATATATAATTGATATAAATATATTGACTTGATGAAATATTTTAAGTACCCTCTAATTCTGAGAGAACGAAAAGTTGCTTGTATAATCACAAAAGCTTCAGCAGTTGAGTTTTTAAGTCAAAAATGAAATTCCAATGCCTGCCATCCATTTAGAATTTCTACGAAATTCTCTTTTCAGAGTAAAACTCACATTTCAAATGAGCAGTATCAGAGATCCGTATCAATGCCATATGATTAGTCACTCGCATGCCGATAAGTATTTTTCTTTTATAGTTTTATTTAAAAAATTATGAATCAGATTGTCTTTACAGATTAATTTTAAAGCTTTTAAACATTTCTTATTGAAATAGACGAGATTAATTTATTCACTACATTCCATATCTCCCTTCTTTAATTCAGTGTATAATGAAATATATTTTTAATACGTGGTGTAGTGTATTTTACTTTAGAAGTATTCCTCTCCCTCTCTTCCGTATTACTTTTATTTGGCACCTTCAATTACACCTTCACTTACAGGTAATCTCAAAAGATTTTACCATGCAAACCAATTATTTGACCCTCTTGTAAAAGAGATTCGAGACTTATTTTAACTCATCATAATCCTGCGTTCCACAAACACGAAAAAGCGTAGAAAATTTTTCTCATATTTTTATATAATAAATATTATCAATTGCTCAAAATATTTCAATGATTGCTTTTTATAGTATTAAAAAATATATATTCGTTGAAAGTATCGTAAGAATGAGATGTGCAATTTTCTAGGCTCAGGAAATGATTCGGAACATCAGAGAGGCGTTTAACGAGCTTCTGGAAGAGAATTCCTGGATGGATGAAGAAACAATAAAAGTAGCGAGGGATAAGGTGAATAAAAACAAATCAAATTTTTCTTAAATATTTTTTTTGATTATCTGTCATAATTATTCTGATCAATGAAGGTATTGATATGGCAATCATTCAAGGGTTTACACATTGGAAAGAATAATAGAAAACGGCTTTTTATTCCACGAATATCGCTAAGTAAAGAACAGCAACTTACCAGCTCACTCAGCACCAAAACTCCAAAAAGATAGAGGATATGTTTTTCGATATCCATAGGTTTCTAATAGGATGTGATGCCATATGAAATTCTCTCGAAAAATCTCCGGATCTCGCTTTTTAAGGAAGATATAGCTAAAATTCTTGAATTTTCCAGAACATACATTTTTTTCACAAAAATGTGTTGCCATGTCATCAAATGTTTCTAAACTTTGTCGCCAAGGTCGAAGATAATTTATTTAACATTTTTTAAGAATCTATATGAACTGGTCTTTCTAACTATAAGACTGAGAGGGAAACAATATTACAGATTTGTACCTGTATTAATATGTTGAAATAAACAAGACCGAGCTACAAATCCCAGATGATGGTTAAATTTATATCCCTTCTTAGATTTCAGCAGATTTTTCAGTGAAATAATAATACAAATCCAGTAATACAAGATAAAACTTTCGAAAAGGTTTTTTTTAGCAATTTTCTCAAGGAATTGAGAAAGCTAAAAAAGCACAATGCTCGCAATAAGAGAAAGTAAAAACATTTCTAACGAATAAGAAAATTAAGTTTGGCGTTAAATTTAAAATATTGTCAATCATTAAAATTTTAAAGTACAATAGACAGTCAATTTCGTAAAAACAGTCTTCAAATCTATATCATAGATAATTTACCAGTAAATTGTTACCGTCTTTTAGTGTTCAAACAGCGTGGTCATCACATTATTCTCTTCGTTTTGGAGACGACAAAGATAGATTTTAGATACATCTTTTGTTTCATATTAATTTTTTTTCAAAATTTTTTTAATTAAATTAACCATTTACAGATGGTTTGAATAAATAGGTTTTTCATTTTTTGTGCCCTCACCAACCAAGTTTGAGTTTTTATGGAAATATTAAGTTAAAGAGTCAAACAACAGGTATTTTATCAAAACTAGGAAAGATTTAATTAAATTAAATCTTTCTCCTGATATTGTATTTACATTTAAAAAAAATAACTACTTGGTTAAAATA
>JAPMOR010050928.1:31287-132127 GCA_026543865.1 Argiope aurantia | reverse complement strand
ACATTCCCAAAAAATAAATTCGAAAAATGTTAATAAACAGAAATTAACTTTCGTATTAAGGAGAGAAAATACCACGTAAATGTCATTCAATATTTTGTAAAAAAAATTCAGTTACATAGAAATGTTTGTTAAAAGTGAAATTCGTTGCATCGAAATTTTTTTATGAAATGTAAACTAAAATTTCGTACAGTTTTGAAAAATTTAAATACTAAATAAAAAAACCAACAGGTTTAGTTTAGTTTAGTTATATTAACGTTCTTTTGTAAAGCAACACTAAGGCTATTTTGGGACGAACCTCGTAATTTTGAACCGCGGTCAGATGACGAGGACGACACCTCAGCTAGCACCCCCTTCTCCACGCCACACCATACCAGCGGGAGGACGTTTGGCATGAAGGATTTAACGTGCAACAGACTCCCTTACACGAGGGTTCTTCGGTGGAATCGGGTCTCGAATTTGAAACCCTACGACTCACAAGCCGAGACCTTACCACCAGGCCACCGCGGCCCAAAAAACCAGCAGGAGTGATATCCCAAAACCTTTGTCGTATACACTATAATAAACTTAGTGTACAATAATTACGAAATATTAAATTTTGGCGTGAATCTAGTATTTTTACTGAATTTAACGTGTCATCCTTGGCGAGTGCTGTGGCAATTTAAACCAAGCATGCGTTAATAGTATCCGAAAATCAAATTTCTGTTTCAGACGCGCTTTTCTCAGCCGATTCAAACAAAAATTTGACATAAAATTGCACTTGTAATCACAAAATCCCATACCAAATTTGATATATTTAAGTCACTGCATTTTTGAGTTATCGCGTTTACATGTTTCTGAAAGTACAGACCGACAGACAGTCAATCCCTAGTTGGATTTGACTCAAAATCTGAAAGGTGTCTACACTATAGATATTAAATCTGTGTATCGAAACTTATCTATCTAGCTCTCTTCGTTTTGTAACTCTGTTAAATAATATTCGAACAACCAGACGGATCGACTTTTTCTGGACGGATATGACACAAAATTTGCGAATTTGATGTAAAGACCTTATACCAAATTTTATCAGTCTAGCTCAAAGCTTTTTTGAGGTGTCTTTGTCACAGACAGACGAACATTTTCCAAAAATGTGTGTTTCAAACTCAGGGAGATCTAAAACATAGAGATTTGTCAAAATCTCGAGTTAGAATTTTTTTGACCATTACAATACTTTCTGTATACTACGCATACGAGAAAGTTTAAAAAAAAAACGGTCTTTTTGAAAATTAACTATGAAAATTTAAAGTGGATTTATTTACCTCTAAAAAATTGAATTTTAAAACAATGAATTTTTTTCATCACAAAGTTGTTTCTTTACTAATTTTTTTGAGTAAAGTAAAATGACTGAAACTTGATTTTTTTTTTTCCGAAATTAATTCTTGACACATGATTTTAATTATAACTTACTGTTTTCAGGTCTTTAAACTATGGTGGCATAGGAGTTGTCATAGGGCATGAGATGACACACGGCTTCGATGATAAAGGTAAGAAATTTCGGCACACTTCTAAAATTATGATGACGAATTAATCACTGATCAGTTTGATTTCTAATTGCTTGAAGCAATATAATCAACCTTATGACTCCAAAATGACTTTGATTTCAAAATTAACCCTTTGCACTCGGAATAGTCATTCGATGCATAATTATTCACCTAATACAAAGATTTGTTTATTGCTCTGATAAATACATATTCATAATTAATTATCTTAAATCGAATTTTTTGAAAAAGGAATTTACATCTTTCTACCATTCTGTAGGCGTTTTTAACAATCAAAATTGAAAATGAATAATAAAACGTCAAAATGATGTACCATCTTGAATGGCGAGCGAAAGTCACCGCTCGATTGTAAAGGGTTAAATATGTGTGCTAGATTCTTTCACTAATTTCAATCATATTTCGTTTTTACTCAGTTCAATATATATATATATATATATATGTGTGTGTGTGTGTGTGTGTGTGTGTGTGTGTGTGTGTGTGTACTAAATCAGCTATCCATCAGAATAATTTTTGATAATTTCCAAGCTCTATCAAGCAAATTATGTCTTTTATCTTTGTTTCAAAAAAGCGGAAATTATTCCGAAAATATTAATAATTAACAGTGACTACATATGCTGCCGTTTGTTTTTCCCAAGTATCAGAAATGATAGTAGTATTTTGAGGGCATTCAGATTAATAATATAAATCATTAACGCTTATAAAAAGAGACAATATTTTAGTCCAGCTAAAGAATTACGGTTAATGTCTCTCTCTAGTTCTGGGACATTGCCAAGTTTAATGCTCGATAATATATTTGATGAAGTCAAATCAGATTTCTAATTTCTAGTTAGGATTAGAATCATTGTTTGGCTATAATTTTAAACCTGATTGTAATACAAATTAATTATCTCGGTAATGCTATAAATTTAAAAATATATTATAACCGCAATTATTCCCTTCCCTACTTTAGTATTCAGGGTAACCTGAATGGCTGATTCGCCACTTAAATTATTTTTATAGGGAACTTCTTATAGTCCTAGTATGTATAAAACTAGTCCCCATAATAGCGCAGCTCATGCGTAAACTCCTCACACAAAGGTACGATCCGCCATCGAACTAGAAAAGCAGCGCTTACGATAATCTCCCATATTGGAAACGAGAACCAACCACCACACCTAAAGTTTCTCATCCCCTATATGGCAAGAGCCGGATGGACATATGAGTCGCTCAGGAACCAATGTGGTTAAGTCCATCTTTTTAATTTTTTCTAATTTTTATAAATTTTAATTGAGAAATAATATACCTTGCTACAAAATATTAAATAATATTCTTTATAAATATAAAGAGATTTATATGTTGATTTGATTTTTCCCTTGGATAATACGTAATAATAATAACCACCATATTTCAATTAAAAGTTATTAATGCATTAAAAATTTACATTTTTTTATGGACTTAATAGCATCTTTTATAAGAAATTATCCTTCCTTATACGATATATAAATATATCCTTTATTAGAATAACTATTTGTGTCAGTGCCATCTTGATGTTACGTTCGTTTCTTTTTCGATTTCAACGTACTATATCGTAGAATGTGCTTTCTTAAAGCTTGTGCCTCTATCACATTCTTAACTATATGGAGATTTTCGTATGGTTACAAAAGTAAACGTGAAAAAAAGATTCATGTCAGAAATCATTTAAGTTCTCGATAATCCCTAGAACTACAGGCAAATAAAACATTTGATCTAAATCCTTTGTTCTTTCTGTCTATTCCCTAAAAATAAATTTTGCATTTAATTGTTATAGAAATGTTTCCTACTGTGTGATTTGTGTTGTTTTCTTTTCTTTAAAAAAAATACATCTTTATACCTCCCCCTTAGGTCGGCAGTTCGACAAGGAGGGCAATTTGAAGCAGTGGTGGAACGAAGCCACCGTGCGGCGTTTCCGAGAGAGGGCGCAGTGCATCATAGACCAGTACTCCAGCTACGTTCTTGAAGACATCGGGCTCAACGTAAGATCTCTTTGAATCTCGATTGCATGTTTTATATATATTATTTGTATTATTTGATTCATCTATAAATCATCTGAATCTATGAAAATATAACTATATTCATTTTACTACAAGAAGAAACTGTTACAACTATCTTTATGTTACGTGACTTAAATACCTGTAACTGTTGTATTTTCCAGCACGCGCATCGTATTTTTGTGTAAATTTAGCCATTTCCAAATTATTCTCGTTTTGATATCATCTAAGCTGTATTTTCTGCGTCTCGTTATACGTTGGATTTTCGAGTAAAATTCACTATATATTTATTTTTTTTAATTGCGTCACATTTACAATATTTCTCGCATACCCATTTCAACCGATTCAAAAGTCATTTCAACCGAATGTTCGTTCATGAAGGCTAATTGTTTGAGGGAGATTTTCAGCCAAATTATTATTATTATTTTTTTTTTTTTTTGCAACTTTAAAATCCATTTGTTACCATTTCTAAAGGGTGTCCCAAAATTAACGCAAGATTTGAATTTACCACCCTGCGTACAATACAATGTTGGCAACCCTATTAAAAAAACCATTTCACAACTAATTGTTTAAGTTTAGTAAAAATAGAGTATTACACGAAAGAACCTACGTGTTTTCATTATTGAATAATAGTTCAAAAATAATGAAACTCTGGAAGCCACAGTGCAAAAATTTGAGAATTGGCCGCCTAGATCGTGTGATTTAACACAATTTATTTTTATGGTGTTATTTGAAGTGAAAGGTCTATGCCAACATTTCAATGCACGACAAACACGCGTGCATTGAAGGAGGAAATTCAATGCTGCATCAACGAAATTCGGCTACATTTATGTAAAATGGTCATGGAAAATTTCGCCAAAAGAGCGCCAGCAGTGGTATGCGCCAGCAAAGCCGTGGAAGCCGTTTGCCCTATGTGTTATTCTATACAATCCTATTCTATGTACTTTACAATTTAATAAAAATATAATGATTTAAAGAAAAAATGGTTTTTATTTCTATTTAATTATTATTATTGTATTTATTCTATTTTATTCAAAAAATTTATAAAACTAACAATGTGGTATTTACAGAAACTGAAGGGGAAAATATCAACGAAACAGCTTTAGTGTAAAATATTGAATTGTTGATCAAGTTCTAATTATAGATTGTTTTTGTCATAATTGAATCTATTTTGCATCTGTATTAATTTGTTCCTTTTTCCTTGCAGATAAATGGCAAGATGACACAAGGTGAAAATGTCGCTGATAACGGTGGCCTCAAGCAAGCATATCGGGTAAGCATATTCACATTATTTACTTTTTGACGATAAGGTGAAACAATACCCAACAATTACCATAACCGAAAGTATGTCAAACATATTTGTTTGTTTTTACGAACAAAACTTTTTTTTATCATACTTGCTAATGTTTTCCCTTTACATTTTTAAAACTAAATTTATTTAAATATGCTGAAGTTGATAAAAAAATTTTGAAAACATACCATAAGTTACGAAATTTCACTTTATTGAACGAAACATTTTTTGAAACTCTTTCAAATCTTAAATACAAGGAATAATAAAATATAAAATTCTAATTTATTAGCCCATAAAATACAAAATCACAGCTTATTACCATCTCTTCAAAGTAATTACCCTTTGAACTGAAATGCAATAATTTCATTTCTTTATTATTATTATTGTTATTAATAATAATAATAACAATCTTCGAAATCTGCATAGAAATTATTTTCGGAATATTTACTTGACAACATTTTTTTTTTCGAGTTATAATACACTGTTTTCAATCGTTTACTAATCTTCAAAACATGATTTTATTTCATTTTCGTAGATCTGTCATCAGCGCTCATGACGTATTTTCTTTCAACCGCATGCATAAACTCGGAACCTAAGAGGGAAGAACAAAATTAACTATTTAAAAATTGTAGCAGTTGCATTACTCTTTTCTTCTCTTTTGGATACTAGATAACGATGTCTGATTAGGCCATCCCATATGTCATCCCATAGTGCATTGCGATTGTAATTAGAAGGAGACGTGACGCTGAACTGAAAAGCCGCGCGCGGAAAAATTTTCTTGCGATTTCACTTTCGTTTCATCATTTCACTGGAACACAATGATGAACCATTCCCGGGATGGGAAAAATTATTCTGTGTCAGGATGACACTCCAATGTGGTGGGGAGAAAATTTTCTTGTGATCGTCGGGACGCCATCACTTTCATTTCCTCACAAATTCTTTTCCTACGGGCCCCACGTTGGGCGCCAATGTGGTGGTATGTAGATTATTATGATCTGTGCAGGAAGCAACAGGACGAATGTTGTTGGAAACATTTCTTTAATAATCACATTCACACATTTAAAACAAACACAAAGACAAGACATTCACGCGCGCGGCTTTTCAGTTCAGCGTCACATCTCCTTTTAATTACAATCGCAATGCACTATGGGATGACATATGGGATGGCCTAATCAGGCATCGCCATCTAGTATCCAAAAGAGAAGATAAGAGTAATACAACTGCTACATCCTCCCCCTCTGGCTCCGACGACGTCCCGGTAAGGAGACAGAATTTGAATTGTCTGGAAGTCTATTGGTTTAGAGTAATGCAACTGCTACATTCTCCCCCTACACCAACGAATACCGTCCCGGCGAGGTGGTGTGATTTTGGATATTTTCCCCTCTGATAGAAAAGCCATTTTTAATTATTGAAACGAGACAGGAAGTTAAAGAAGAAAACTTGAATATGACGGATCAGTTACACACTTACCCTCTTTTTTGAATATACGAAAAAAAATCAAAAAAGTAGGTAGAACACAAATGATTTAAATCTCCCTTTTTTTAAAAAAGAATGCAAAATATTTTAAATATTCAGTTAGGAGATAAATATATTTTCAGCAATGGAAAAAAATATTTATGTTCAAAAACTTTATATTTTAGATGAAGCAACGCATAAAGACAGAAATTAAATTCAAATTATTTCAATTGTTAATTTTAACTGCAAGTATCTATACACATTTGTAAAACAAAATTATGTTTGAGATATATTATGGAATTTCTCAAAATAATAATATATCAAATCTTATACTCAAATTTCAAAAGAATAAAAAACGTAAACATTATCATTAAAATAAAACAGAAAATACGATTTTCAGAATAATGCCAAGTAAAATTTAAGTTAAGAAGTATTCTTATTGAATAAGAAAAAGGAACACACATGGTATATTTCAAATACTATAAAACAATTAATAAACATATCAATAAATCAATTTCTTTTCTTGGAACTTTTCCTATTCTGAGCATAGAGCTGATATAAAGAAAAGAAAAAAAAAGAATACTTTCATCTACTTTCCTTTTACCCTCTTTTTTTTCCAGAAAACTTCCGATAATTAAAACAAAATTGATTAATAGTCTATTCTTAAATATAATGCAGTATAAAACACAAAAAGGACGATAGATCACCGGATATGCCAAATAAAAAAAAACAAAGCAAAGCAATAATTTTTCTGTTTCGTCTCAAAACGAAAGGATTCAATAAAACGAAATTACATTTTGATGGTGCACAGAAATGAAGCACATAAACAAAGCTTTCATAGGTTTCAAAAGGAAGGAATTATAATACATTGTTTTCAATCGTTTACTAATCTTCAAAACATGATTTTATTTCATTTTCATAGATCTGTCATCAGCGCTCATGACGTATTTTCTTTCAACCGCATGCATAAATTCGGAACCTAAGAGCGAAGAACAAAATTAACTATTTAAAAATTGTAGCAGTTGCATTACTCTTATCTTCTCTTTTGGATACTAGATGGCGATGCCTGATTAGGCCATCCCATATGTCATCCCATAGTGCATTGCGATTGTACTTAGAAGGAGGTGTGACACTGAACTGAAAAACCGCGCGAGTGAATGTCTTGTCTTTGTGTTTGTTTAAAGTGTGTGAATGTGATTATTAAAGAAATGTTTCCAACAACATTCGTCCTGTTGCTTCCTGCACAGATCATAATAATCTACATACCACCACATTGGCGCCCGGAGGAAAAGAATTTGTGAGGAAACGAAAGTGATGTCGTCCCGACGATCACAAGAAAATTTTCTCACCACCACAAAATTAGTTTATAAAAGTTTAACAATACCTATATGATTTATCTTTCACATATTTTTGACCAGGGCGCATTGACATTTATAATTTTTTTTCCTCCAGAAGTTAAAAAAAAAGGATCAGAATATATAGCTTCAGCCAATAATAGGTTACAGAAGCTAAAAAATTAAGAGTACACCTTACTTGTATTTGATAAATCCGACTTTCAATATGAATAACACATTACCGAGAAGAGCTTTATTTTTACCCATAACTTAGAGTAAATTTAGAGTAAAATAATTTAGAGTTTAATTTAGAGTAAAAATAAAGAAAAATTAATAAAAAAACTTCTAAAGTGAACAATTTTAGAAGCATTTTAAATAAACACACTCAGATTTTTGCCTCAAAAAAATGAGAATACACCAATGAAATTTTTGGAACATCTCGCATAGAAACAAAGTGTCACTATTAAATTGAATGTCTTTTGACTCCAATAATGGTCTCTAAACATCTTAGTATCGATTAGACCAATTTTTGGAGGTGCCTGAAGATATTTTATCCCATTCTTCTAGAAACATTTATTTGAAATAAGTTTTGTTTTTAATTTTACGTTTTTGAACCACTTTTTCGAGTATGGCCCACAAATATTTTATGGCATTGATGTCAATGTGCTGTGGTGGTGTGTGTAACTACTGTTTACAATGAAAAAGACACCACATTTTGACGTTACGTGCATTCTGTTTGGGATTGTTGTCCTACTGGAAAATGTAATTTACATTTTAACCCAAATTTTTAGCACTTTCCTTTAGATTGCTGCGAAGTATATCCAAGTAAACCATATGGTTTATAATACTGTCTATAAGAATTAAATTTCCTACCCCGAATGAAGCGATGCAACCTGAAATCATGACTTAGTCACCACCATGATTACCTGTAGGAGGTATTTTTTTTTTTTTTTTAATCCAAAGGAGTGTTTGGTTTTCTCCATACAGTACGATGGCTGTCACTGCCAGAAATGTTGCGTTTCCTTTCATTACTAAATATAACTTTTTTTGAAAAGTTATTGATCTGCAATTGATGAGTTTTTGCAAACTATAAATGCTTTATCTGAATTTTCAATCTGATGGTTTTGAATGGTTGAATGGTTTCTCTCTAAGAATGTGACTTTTATATGCAGCTTGTCTAGTGGCATTTCACACAGCTTCAGCACTTATACTTTTGCCTATGATTTGAGAAGTTTCTGTAGCAAGTTGGAAGAACCATATGATCGCAGGAAATCTAAAGGAAAGTGTTAAAAATTTTGGTTTATATGGAAATTTCATTTTTCAGCAGGACAACTACCTCAAATAGAATGCACGTAATCTCAAAATATGGTGTCTTTTCCATTGTAAACAGCATTTACATACACTACCACAGTACCCCGATATCAATGTCATTGAATATTCGTGGGCCATACTCGAAAAGGTGGTTCAAAAACACAAAATTAGAAACAAAATCCATTTAAAACAGATGCTGCAAGAAAAATGGGATAAAATATTTTCAGATACCGTTAAAAATTGGTCGAATCGGTACCATGAAGTTTATAGGCCATTTTAAGAGCCAAAAGACATGCTACTTAACAGTGACACTTTGTTTCTATGCGAGGTATTGCAAAAATGTCATTGGTGTATTCTCAATTTTTTGAGGCAAAAATCTATTATGCTTATTTAAAATGCTTTTGAAACTTTTCCATTTAAAAGTTTTTCGTTCGTTTTTCTTTATTTTTACTCTAAATTATGTTATGTGAAAAAATGTGTAAATTTCTTATGTGTAAAAATAAAAACATGTTTGCACTTCCCGGTAATGTGTTATTTATATTGGAAGTCGGATTTATCAATTAAAAGTAAGGTGTACTCTCAATTGTTTGAGCCACTGTAAATGTAAAAATAAGAATAATCGTTTGCATATCAAAAGTATGTGAAACATTTATTCTTAGAAATTTCCTTAGAGTAATGCTAGATGAGATAGTCAAGTGGAGCTTACTTCAAACCATTATAAAAATATTATCATCGCAAAATATTACATTTTTACAATTTAGACAATTTATAAAAACTCTTAATTTGCAATTTCACACAAATCTGCGATAGACTTGCTAATCTTCAATCGATATTTTTTCTTTCTTTACATATTTTTTTCTTCTCAAAAACTTTTTATGCTTAATTAAGCATCGACTTCAAAGAGTTTTTTAAAGCATTTATAGAAGAATTTCACTGCAAAAACAGAGTAAATGCATATTCTTTGCTCTCTCCGTTTCTGAATATTTTAGCAGAAAAAATTCTTTCTCGCTTAAAAATTATAAGCAAACGATAAATAGAAATTGTGCTGTTTGCAGACCATTGTTAACAAAGTTGTTCAAACGTTAAAAGAAATTATACAATCGACATTTTTGCGAGTGCATGATTTAGCTGTTTCTAACATAAATTATTTTAAAAAGTTATTCAATTGTTTTATTCTACAACATTTTGCTGTTTCTTTTTATCTGTAAATATTGAGTAAATCAGACATTCTAATTCTAATAACAATTTCATTCAAAATTCTAAAAGAATTATATTCTTGGAAGTATAATTCGTCCGCATTTTCTCCCACAGATTTTATTACTCTAAATTACATTAAAAATTATTTTAAAAGAAAGAAAAATTAAACATACACATGTATGCGTTTGAAGAAATTAAATGTTTCATAAAAATTTCCTAAATAAAAAATTCTAAAAGAATTGGATCCTCAGAAATCTAATTCGTCGGAATTTTTTCCTTCAAATTTTACTACTCTTTCATTAAAAAGTATTTTAATAGAAAAATAAATTAAATGTATACATATGCGCCACTTTTCTTGCAGAAGGCTGAATGGCTAATAAGAATTTCATGAAGAATTCTAAAGGAATTATCAGAAATTTAATTCATGTGAATTTTTCTTCTTCGGGTTTTAATACTCTTTCACTGAAAATTACTTTAAAGCGAAGAAAAAGTAAATGCGCAAGAGTATTTTGTCCTTGAAAAGGTTAAATGTCTCATTTGGGATTTTTTTTATTACAGCAATGCAATTCAAATGCTGAGTAAATATTATTTATTGACTTCTCAATTTCAGGCATACAAGAAATGGGTGAAACGACACGGGGAAGAACCGTTACTGCCAGGATTGAATCTTACTCACGATCAGTTATTCTTCCTCAACTATGCGCAGGTATTTTGGTGCAGTCATTGCCTATTTTTATGTCTTTTGATTAACAACCTCTGTCTCAAGTTCACTTTTCGATTTCACTCTGAAATTTAGATTGCGGAAAAAAAAATTATCAGTACCTGATATGTGAAACAAAGCCCCTATTTAAAAAAAATATAAAAGTTTTATGTTTTAGATTATCGCTTTCATTTTCTACAACGCCTCGCAGCTAAGTTATTAATATCAATTACGATTTTATGGAATTCAGTTTCACTTTTATCAACTGTATCTAAATTGTTTGTACCCGCAACTGAATCTATTGGAATAAATTGAGCAACATAATATTTATAATTCTATAATTAATTTTTCACAACATTGCAGTGAATTTTTCTTTTAACTTTTTGCTAGTTATAATTCAAAATGTGTAAAAGAATTCCGCGCACTAGGGAATGGTAAATTTAGTAACGATTTTTCACAGGCCAGTTTTCAATATTCATTTAGTGCAACCATTAAGTGTAAAATTAAAGTAATTATATTTTGTCCAACCAATTTACTTTTTCCAAAATATTCAACTTTTAAAAAGTATATTTGTGCGGTATTACCTTCTATTGGTGGGTAATTCAACACACTGAGCAGAGGAATTTCACACATGTGGCTTTGAGTTAAAATTTTGTGAATTAGAAGTAAAGGCACCGACTCTTATGTACTCTACAAGCATAGATGTAAATATTAATCATTTAATTTAAAATTCAGTTAGTTTATGAAAATAAAAATAACGAATATAATTAAACGAATTTATGATAACAAAATAAAAATTCACATAGTAAAAAACACATAGATTCACATCTTTATGTGTTCCATCAGAGTAAATAGAGTAATTAAGCTAATTATCAATTTTCAAAGTTTATATTACAATGCCAAAAAAAATCGTTCTTTTATTTGAAGAAAGAGTTGATGGACAATTGATAATAATTTTGAATTCAACTACATGATTACGACGTTCACAATACACAATACAAGTTGGAAATAATTTAGAAAAACTTATAAAAAGGTTTGTTAGAATTTCAACTCAGTTAAGAAACGACATTTCTTCTGTAGTGAAAGCGTATAAGCCAGTTAACAGCTAGCTACACTACACGAGCAATTGTTTTTGTATTGTGGTCTTGTCACTCGTTTGCGAACCACAAGGTCCCAGGTTCTATCCTCGCTCATACCAATCCGCCACACTTCTCTTAATCGATGGTACATGATTGAATTAATGTTCTAAAATGACACCAAACCATTTTTGAGTACTTGCGATTGTATAATCAAAAGCAGTGAGTCAAAAGTTTAGGGGCAAATTTGTCGAAGTATGTATGTATTTGATATAGCGCAAAATAGGTTTAATTTTAAGAACATTATGCAAGACCTCTCGTCTCACATATTGCGGGCATATATGTCATAATCATAGCTATGTCATTAGCCATAGAGTAACACTGATAAATACGTAAACTTAAATATTAGTTTGCTCGTTTAGTCCACGAATTCATTCAAACGAGCGCTTATCGTTTGAACTTTATTCGCAACCATTTGGATGTAGGAATCAAAGGTTGATTTGGAGTTTAGTAAAGCGTGTTTTATATATAAAAATGAGATAAGTACAAGCGGATTTTCACTTTTTTAATTTAAAACATGTGCAAAAAATAAAGATTGTAAATAATTCTTTCAGATCTGGTGTGGTTCCATGAGACCAGAGGATGCATTGAGTAAAGTGAGATCGTCAGTTCATAGTCCAGGTCCTATCAGGTGAGAAATTATGTTATTCTACTCGAGTTTCTGAGATAACCGCCAAAGTAGTATTACTTAATATAGTACTAGATCAAATGATATTTTCATATACAAAACATTTAATAGCGATAAATTTCGAATGTGTTAAGAAAAACTATTCATAGCAAGAAAATTTCTTTTCGTCAATTTCTCAAAGTATCTTCCTTTCATCTATAATTATTAATGAAATATGTACGATTTATTTGAAATTTTGATATGGTCTAAATTTGGACCATATCAAATGGTAATTACTTTTTAATAAAAATAGAAACGAATGTCTGTGTGTTTATCTGTCGGTCGTTTAAGGATAGATTGCTGGAAATAAAGTTTCTAAATTTGTGGAAATAAAATATATTTTGGGTGTGGGAAATATTACGAGTAAGATTTTTAAAATTTTTAAATTAATTAAAATATAAGCGCAATGTTGGCGTTTTATCTCAGTAATTACTGAAAACATCTACACATGTTTTTCACACTATCTTACAATATTATACTCATTGTATATAACCAATATTGCAATATCGTACAATTCTTATCTACATTTTTATTTTTTTAAATATTTCAAACATAATTTGCGATAGTGTTTTTCAATAATTAAATAAAATTCAATAATTTAATCACTGAAAATATTCCTGTTTAATGCTCAAGTTTAGTTTGCACCGTACTCGAATTTGCTATGTTTTATTATCAGCACCTTCAGTTTTTTTTTTTGTTTTTTTTTTTGTTGTTGTTTTTTGTTTTTCTTTTTTTTCTTTCTTTTTTTTTGTAAAATTGTAAATAAAATCCCATTCTATGACTCGTTTAAAGTTATGAGAGAAATCTAATTGAATTGCAAACACTAGATTTGAACATGAGAAAAAAAGCATGAGAAACCGAATCCCTAACCATTACTCCATTTCTGGTATGTTTACGCAAGTCATATAGAGCCACATGCCACTATTTAATTATTAAAAATATTGATCTTTTTTTTTTTTGTGTTAAAATCGCGGTTTTTTTTTTTCCAGGAAAGACACCTATGTAGATAAACTTAAAAAGAAAAGCCTTAGCTAAATAAAAAATTTTATCCAAATTGTTAAAGCCGTTTTCGAGATACATGAAATAAATTTATATGTATATACGAGAATTGCTCGCTTAAAGTTATAAGATGTTTCCATTAAATTTGGTTGAAGGGACTGGATTTTATACTGTTAATACAAGCGGCAACAGCTGTTCACCGAAGGTAGTCAGTATTCAATTGAAATTATATTCATCCAGTATTCATTGCGAACAAGCTGCTCACTAAAGGCAATTGGTCTGAAAAAACAATAAAAAGAGCATACTTCAGCTTATTTATATAAAATATTTTTTCTTTCTCTTACAGAGTACTAGGACCACTTTCGAATTCTTATGATTTCGCCGAGACCTACAACTGCCCAGTGGGCAGTAGAATGAATCCAAAGAAGAAGTGTTCTGTGTGGTGAAAATCAAATCCTCAATCAACAAACAGTAAAGAAGAATAGAACTTAGAAGAACAAAAGAAATTATGTCAGAAGAACTGTTCTGAAAATTTCTTTTGCACTTGTAAGGAAAAAAAAAAAAAAGAATCTCATCTAAAATAGACAGAACAGAAAAACACTCTTGTGAGAGATATCCAGGATTGATGAATTTTTGATGTTGAAAATGTTGCAGAAAGTATGATTCAATTAACTAAGTTTAAATTTTAATATTTGAATCGATTGATGACTAATATGAATTGTTGTTCTTTTTCCTTAATTTAAATTACTTTTCTAAAGAAAAACCTGCTATTTTATTCCTTAGTACACAGCACATTGTATATATGTGATAAATGTCTATAGATATTCTTTTAAATATTCTTTACAAAGAGATGTAGGCGAATATTTTCTATTTGTTATCTGGTTTCTTGTTGTATTCACCAATGTATTAAAAATTGAGCTAAAACAGTGGCAATTCGTACCTTGAAACTGAATCTTATTTGTTCGATTATTTTGTAATAGCTATTAATTCTTTCAAAAAATTATCTTATGCGTTTGTATAAGGTTACAAAATTGTTAACCACACATAAGTCGCAATTAACAGCACGATTTTTTCCGGCCAAACTATCGTTTATATATCAGCAAAAAATTCTCATGAGAAACATTCAATTTTCGTTTTGTAGGGTTGCAACTGAAATATTGTGGATTGACTTATTTGGCGAGTTATCGCTGGAAAAAAATTCTAATTTGGCGATGTGTGTCAATCCATGGAATGTCATTATGTGGAAATGAACGTATGAAAAGATTGAGCTCAAATGCCTTATTGTGCATATCAAAACAAAAGGATTAAACATTAAGGGATTATCAAAACAAAGGAATTTAAGGATGGAGATTCTTAGAGAGGCAGAGCCCTGGTTCGTCTCGAAACATTTGGAATGTTACAAATAGTCTCAATTATTTTTTTATTTTTTCTCAATATTCTTCTACTTTTATGTTTTGTTTCATTTGTTTATTTACCATTTATCTTTAATATTTTAGTAAAAGGAAAAAATTACTTCTTAGTATAATTTCTATAAAATATACTTATTTCTCCTGTTCTTATGTAATTATTTAGATGAAGATTAATTTGATACAATTTGTAATTGGGGAGCATCAACCCTTTTTTTAATTTCTGGTTACTTTCTTTAAATTATACTTAAAAGAGTTTGTAGTCTGCTTCATACAACTGAAATAATATTTTAAATTGTATCACAGACTATTTAGAAAGCAATAATTAATTATAGAATGGTTTACAAAAATTGTTGCTCTGAAAATGTTAGCTTCGGAGTTGGTTCTTAATTGTATTACTAATTATATTATCCAGATATTTTTCATGCAAGGAAGAGTTAAATTTATCTCTAAATATATATTTTTTGTGAGCTCTTCACCTTTAACTGGGTAATGAATGACGATTCATATCTGTTTGTGAAATAACTCATATCAAAAAGCATACTTAAATATAATTTTTAATAAATTTTGATTGAATAGGTAACGGACGATACATATGTAGCCCTGGAATGATAATGTCATTTATGTATTATCTTGTTATTACAAGGAGAAATCAATCAATTCTAAAATTCAATTCCAAAAATAAACTTAGTCTATTTTGAAATCAAAAGTTATTTTCTACAATCCAGAATAATTTTAAAGTTCTCAAGTTTAATTTAATTTTTTTCTTTCACAGATCATTAACATCTTCAGTAATATGTATTATATCATTTTCCTTTAAAAAAATCAGAAAAATATAATCCCAAAAGAAATGATAAAGATTCAAAGAGCACAGAATGCAGGTAAATAATCGATCTGGCATTTCTCACATAATGCCAGATGGTACAAAGAGTCAGATTGACTACATTCTACATCCTTTATTGAATAGGAGGAATAAATTTGATTCCTAACGATCAGAAAATTATTTGTTCAACCTGAGATAGTAAATGACACCTAAACCTTAGTTGTCTGAAGATCTGTACAAATGGAAGATAGGGATTTCGTCTTTCCAAGAAGAGGCAGATTCTTGGTTTGAGGAAGAGGAATCAAAATGACTTTATATTGTCACTATAAGGTTAATAATACTTGAAAGCAAGTGGGGAAAAGAAAATTTTACTTTGAAAGAAAAATTTTAAATGAAAATCAATAGCTTTCTCATGATTGAATCAATTGCTAGATTACAAGTTGACGAGTTGCCACTGGCTCACATGAATCAAATATCAAAATTATATTAATTTGTAATTTATCTTCAATTTCATGCTTATTATTTTCGAATAGTATTATTAACAAGTTAAACTAAAGAATGCTAGTTTAATTATATGTTTGTGAACTTCCTCTGTACTCAGATTGGTTTACATTCTTTCATTCACTAAATTTAATAATTACACAGATTATTACAAGATAAATTCAAAGAGTATTACAGCAAAATTACAACTTCTGACAGTTTAAGTTTTTGCCTTTTTTTAAAAAACACTATGTGTTTGAATTATTTTAGAATTCTTTGATTCTGAAAGCTAAATATTAACATTAATTCACATATAAATTTAAATAAAATTTAATAAATTTATTTATTACTGATTATATAAAATTTCCTTTTCTATTATATATAATTAATTTATATAAGAAATAATATAATTCCAAGATTTAAATATTTATTTGAAAAAATGTAATATATTTATTTATTTAAAGAAAGTAATATTGGCATCTTTCACAATGAATGTTACCTTTTGTATATAGTATAAATATAAGTATATAATGGATTTACCAATCATAATATTATTGAATTATTAAATTTCGTTAAATGAATCCTAGTAAAAATGTATCATAAAATTGTAAATAATATAGAATTTTTAATTGTATGTATTAATATATCATAAATTTATTTTATTTTTTAAATTCAAAATTGAGCTTCGATTTTGATTTTGGCATCTTTCAGATTCCTTTTATTCAAAAAAAAAAAGACTTTCTTAAAGTTGGATACTTTTAAATATTTAAAAATAACATAATAACTTTGTAATATTAATCATATTAACAGAAACAAATTCTATCTATATCATTAACAACTGCAAATAATTAAAACACACCTTCAGCAATATAAGAATATGCATATCTAATACATATACTTAAGAAATGATTTACTCTTTAATACTATACCTCTATTTCAACTTATCTTCATGTACAGATATATGTATATTATACTGGTGTTGATCTGATCATTGCGAAGTGTTGCATTTCTTCCTCAACAAACTTGTATTTATTACTCATGCTCTTCGAACTCTATTAAGCATATTTCCTTATGTACTTTCTTCAATCAGTTTATGTGTTCAGTGTCTTCTGTAAAATAGCTTCAGCAAAGTTTAAAACTGCAGGGTAATAAATATTTTAAAGAAAAATATGATGAAATGCTCTTCATAAGTGAAGTCTGGTTGATTTTCGTTTCTAAGTGTATGTATTGAAAACTTTTGTGTTCTACAGTAACTTTCTTTATAAAATAAAAAAATACTTTCTTAGTATGATGTTACTTTTAATTATCTTTTATTAATTTACTTTTTACAGTTAAGCAGTAGCTTACATAAAATCAAGGAAGAAATTAAGATTTTCATTTTAATGAAATGATATGTATTATCATCTAGTAAGAGTTAAGATAAGAGTTTTAACATTAGTTTTAACTTGACAATAAATGCTGAATTACTAAAATTAACCCCATAACCCCCAAATAAAACACTAAATTATTTTTGATTAATGAAATTAAATTTAAAAAATATTTTTGCATTTCATTCAATACAAAAAAAGGCTTTCTCGTGTCCCATAAAATTAAGACAGTATGTCTAATTTAATAATATTAATCTCCTGTTTCAAAGCTCTGTAGGGCTAATTTTAGATTTTGAATTTTAGATAAAATAAGACAATATTGAGTTATAATTAGATGACAGTAACAACATTAGAGCCATCATTTTTTTTTCTCTAAATTTACACATTATAGGTAGTGGAAATTCAGAAATGACTAACTAATTTAAAATGCTACAAATAAACAGTACAAAGTAAACAGAAATGGGATAAAACCTTCTGATCCTAAAGCAAGAGAGATGTCCTAGATAGTATGTTAAGATGAACACTCTGTTATTAATAATGAAATAATAGTAAATTTCACAAAAGATATAGAAAATTATAAAATTTAACATTATTAATGGTAAATAATGTTTAGTAAAGAAATAAAACATTATATTTAAAAATGGATTTTATTTTAATCCCAAACAAAGGCAAAGTTTTACATTTTTCTACCAGTATTACAGCATATCTATAAATAGAATGAACAAATAATATGCACAGTAGTGAGAAAAATAATGAAAAAAGTAGCTGCTTTTTGAGTAAAAAAAGTAACACTAATAAATAAAGCATATTTAAATAATAAAAAAAATGCAAATGAACCAACTTTCTTAAATAATTAATATGGAATGGTTTTCTTGTAATTGACATGAGATGAATATTTTAAATTTACACAGCAGATTATAATTATTGTTCTTATAACTAATTATACAAAATTTAGAATACATTTGCATGAAACCATGTTCATGTAAAGCAAAAAGTTATAAATTTGGGCAAATCAGGAAAACTTGATTTGAAATCTGTACAAACAAAAATCAAGAAAAAGAAAATTAAAAAAAAACATTTGTTTTCATATAATGCCTTATAGATAAATAAATATATAAATCATTTCACCAAGAAATTCACAAACATAATCATATTTTTTCAAAATGCAAAATTCTTTTTTAGTAATAAAAATTTTATCATGTAAATATAATTTACAAAAAAGAAATTATATTCAATCAATTCATTATCAGATAGAAAAAATTATTCAAAGTTGTTTTTTTTTCACAATGGTATTGAAAATTACAACTACAAATACATTAAAATTCAAATGGAAGAACAATATAGCAGCCATTAAAGACAAAAAATATAACTAGAATGAATCCTAAAAAAACATAACGTAAGGAATGCTGAATAAATAAAATAATTCACAAAATGAATTAAACTTTTTTTCAGCATTTTAATAAATAAAGGAATGTTCTTTTTAGCTTGTTAAATAAAAGAAATTTCAGAATAAAAATAAAGCTCCAAAGTTGTTCTTCAGAATGTATTACTTAGAATAAATTTATTTATTAAAAGCAAAAAGTGTGCATGTAACTTCAAGAATCATAGTTGCATAATATTTCAAATCTGTTTTAATATGCCCTTAAAAATTTCAATTTTAATTACATTTTATTAAAAAAATAATAATAGCAATCCTTATATGAACAATTATGCATGTTCTGCTTAAAGAATTCAATTCATTTTTATTTACATACCTTCAATTATGTATAAATTGTTAAACTATATTAGAAATCCATATAACCTAAATATTTTTACAGATTTTGAAATTCATTAATCATAATAAAAGATATATTTTTCCTTCTTGATTAGCAGTTATATTTTATTATTCAGTGTTTCTCAGTATTCAGTGTCAGTCAGTGTTTAAAAATAATGTTCCAGATAATTTTTTCTATCAAATCAGACTAAGAAATATATTGAATTTAGTCTTGATAAATATATTTAACCTAAATTTAGGTAACAAATGAAAAGTGAAACGTGACACTTTTTGCTCCTTAAGATATAGAAGAAACATTTTTTTAAAAAGCTTTAAATGTTATTGATATGACAATAATTTTTTTACATGGGAAAAATATGTACTGTCAACTTCTGGAAAGATAATCTCATGATCCTATCAGTTTATTATTTAAAAAAGGGGGGAACTACTGGATAACACATTGACTGTTAAATATTCCCAAAAAAAATAAAGTTTTCTTTTAAATCACTATTATTATTCTGATAATTTTTTATTCAATACAACACATCATGTTAATCAAAACTAGTTGAGACACATAATCTTATTTTTAAACATGGTGAGATACTTGATCCAACAACTAAATTTTCAAATGTGAAGATAATGAACCAAGACCAAATTTAAGACTCGGAAAGTCCCCAAACACATAGAAGAAATCAACACCCAATCTATGATCCTTCAAACATGATACAAAAACACCGCTACTTATTAAAAGTATAAATTCTAAAGTATTAGGTATCCAAGTACTGTAACTAATTTTTACTGTAGTCAATGATAATTTAATGCATGACAGCACAGAAAATCTGCAAGTTTTATCATCACACCCAATTAAATAGTTTTTGAATAAAACCTAATATATATGAAGTGAATGATATATTTAAATATCACCAAGCAGCATTTTGAGTAATGAAACTGTGAACAATTTCAAAAAATGTATATCATTTCTTGTAATTTTTCCTGAAGTCATGTAATACATCATACAAGACTCATTGGCAATATCTCAACCAGGATCACCTCTCCAAAAGTAAAAAATAAAATAAAACATTATTAATACATTGCATCTGTCCTTCAAGATTTTTACCTTAAAAAACCTCAAGGTAAATCTAGAAGTAAGAGCATTTTCTTGTTTAGTATACAAATCCATTTAGCTCATATTAAATAATGTCCATATATGTGATAAATAATTAACTTATGCACATTATTATTATTTCTTATAAAGAACTAACAAATTTCATATTGGATATGATTTTAAATTCAAAATACAAATTTTCTTAATTTTTCATGCATTTGAGAAAGATTTAAGGCATTAAATGCTAATAAATATCGATAGATCAAACAAATATTTAATTAATTCATTAAAATTAAAGAAAAAAGTCTATCAAAATATTTCTAAATTAAAAAACCATTATTAGCTTAATATAGCATATGAAAAATTCATTTTACATTATACATTAAAATATGATAATCTGTACAGTACCATATCTGCATGAGTTAAAGCAATTATTACAAAATTTACATGGAGAAATTTAATAGAGAAAAATACTATACAAAACATTATAAACTTTGTGCCCAGAGAAGTAGCAAGAACAAAACTTTTAATTCTTTTCACATGAGCTGAATCAATATCACATATAAAATTTTAGCTTCCAACATGAAATCTCACAAAAGCGTCTATAAAACTTTTCTAAACATCAAACATATTTTTTTTTAATTGAGAACTTTAAAACTTAAAAATAAATAAATTTTTACAATGATATATGACCACTGCTTTTACAACAGTAAGCATTGAACTACATATACACACACCATGACTACCAAACTATACTAGATAAAACAATTAAGTTTGCATGTTGTTTATATTCTAATTGTATTACTAACCCCCTTTTCTCACTGCTCTCAATGCAAAAAAATATGTGAAATTCTTAAAAGGCACTCAGAACAAATGCTATAAAGAGTAACTTACACAATAAAATTAGAAATCAAACAAATAATAAATCTCGTATTTACCCAACACTTTTGATTAAATGATTTAGCAAAAAGTCAATAAAAATCCATTCATTCAATTAACTTCTCCTGTACATAAACATATGCTTTTGGCAATTACATAAATTTACAATGTAAATAGAATAATGGCAACAAAAGTTACAAAAAGGTTATGAATTTAATAATCAAATAACATACAAACAATATAATAAATTGACACATTAAACATACAAAAAATGATTGGCAACTTTTATGAGTTTTAAAGAAACAATTTTAACTGTATGCAAGAATTATAAATATATAATTAAAAGAACATACTGACCTTTCTGCAAAATTATTTAAATTAAGAATGTAATCAATATTAATTTTTCCCTCATTTAAAGAAACACTAAACTAAAATCAAATAATCATATGAATTAAAACACTTAATGTGAAATTATAATTACATTTTTTTAAATTTATTATTTAATCATCATTTTTACAAATTTCAACTCAGTAAAAAAGATGGATTTTTGTAAAATTTTTGGAACATGAACCATAAACCAAACATAAGAATTTACAAAGTCAATGTCATATCATTTGAAAATTAAAAAGTAGAAAACAGAAATATTTTAATGTATGTATTAGTTTATCTAACATAAAATGTTTTCCAACCAACCTTGGCATGATTCAAAATAATCTTTGCAAATATTTATAATTTAATAAGAAAAAAAAGAAAGAAAGAAAGAACATTTTAGCTTCTCCGGCACTTAGAAATGGATGAAGCTAATTAGTTTTAATTGCATAAGATTTAAATCGAAAGCAAAATATATTTCTATGAGAAGCTTAATTTATCTTATTCATATGTATTTATGATCTATTTGGAAAATATAATTTCATAAAAAAAAGATTATAAGTAAACAATTCTATAAACCATTCATTCAATTCCAAACAAAATATTTGTTTTAAATGGATAAAATATTAATGGAAAATAAAGATTTGATATCTTTAAATTAACCATATGTGGAAGCAGGTTATTATATGCAGGAAAATAAATAATTAAAGTCCAAAAATATTAGGTAAATATTTAAAAATCCCAAATGATCAACATCCCAGTTAAGAAAAATAATTTATAACTTGGAAAGATGGGGAGTAGACACCACAAACAAATTAATTCCCATTCACCTGAAAATTCTAACTAATATTGAAGTAACTAATTTCCATTAAGCACAGATGTGCGGAACTAAGACCATGTATTATATGATAAATGAAGTACTGAACTCTCATCAATGCAATAGTTCATGAAAAATTAATGATGTAATGGGTTAAATAACATATCACAAAAAAGAAGTGAAATTTTAGCATCTGTACTAAAAGTTTTCACATATAATGCCTCACTGAATCCATAAAAAATATATGAGTCCCAAATAAAACTCTTGATTTCCTACTATTAAAACAGAACAGAAAATTTATATTCAAAGACAGAGAACCAAAATATTTCATGACTGTCATTAATTCAATTATACTGTTTACAGAATATGACTGCATCACAGACTGAAATACAGTAATAAAATAAGAATAAGTATTTTTATCTGAAATGAAATCAAAATTTAAGTTGATTCAATTCATGTCTTTCAGACCATTAAAGAAATTTTAAAAATATTATTACACATTCTTTCAGACCTATAAACACTTTTCTTCCATGATGTATTATTATCAATAAAAGAAACTACAATGAACAAGTTCTTAATGAGCACAGCTAAATAAAATTAGGAGCTCTAAGTTCTCTGACTAGCAGCAAGAAAAGCAAACCATAATACAATTTAAATAAAATATACCCTGAACATATATTCATTCTTCCTTTTCATACATCATATTTAACGTGTAAATAAAAGCTAATAAAGTATTAGATTCCATCAAATGCCAAACAAACAAATAGACAATGAAGAGAGAACATAAGATGATAAAGAAAGCTACACTTATGATCAAATTATTAATATAGTTTTCCTTTACATTCAAAAAATCCATTTAAGACCTGCTAGGATATTATATAACAAAAAAAAAACTAATACAAGTTAGAGAACACTTGTCAAAGACGTCAAGAGGCACCAATTGATGAGTACAATGAGCCATACTTTTATGGCAAAAGAAGAGTATTTGGATACAGTTATATAATAGGGAACAAGCTCCAAAATACACATTTTAGTATATTTTCAAGAAATTATACAACTTTTTTTCAAAGTCATTTTATTGCTTAATAAAATAATCTGATGTGCATTTGGTTCAATTTTAAAGTGTAACCTTAAAAAAAAGCTACTGGTTCCCGATCGCATGACTGCATTCAGATTATATAGGCGTACCAAGTATCAACATCTGCAGATACCAAATGAGTTAATTAAAACCTATAATGATAACTGTATCGGAATTATAAGAACTCTCTAGTGAATACATAAAGAATTAATTAAAATCTACATTACAGCCTAATATTGTCTCAGACAACATCTTATCAAACACAAATAAGCATCACTGTAAATGACTATTTAATAAAGCAAAAATAATTCAATTAAAGCAACAAAAAATCCTTCAATAATAGAAATTAGAAAAATGAAGTTTTAACTATTAAAACATGTGGTACTACTTAATGATTCCATAAAAGTTACCAATCACAGTCTTTATAATGTCTGAATTAAAATTGAACTTGGTTAAAGAGTTTCATTAGCGTTACATGTTTTCTAGCAATGATGAAGACTTAGGAAGCGCTTGTAAGAGAAGTGTACATCTCCAAGCAAATATATATCACACAATCTTTGGTAGAAGGTATTAAATGAGCTATGTAATAATACCTAACTGAAATAATTAGTTGTCAGCACAGAATTCTTCCAGAGCGAGTTTTTCCGCATTTAATTCATCAGAAAACTGACGATACTTCTTTAACAAATATAAATCTTTGATATTTTCCACATTAAGTTCCACCTAAAGAAGGAAAAAATAATAATAATAGTATTATTAATTTGTAGGCCATAAAACGAAAAAATGAGAATAACAAGGCAGCAAACAACTTTCTTCATATCGTGAACTATTATTAATAAATTATAAAAAATAATTATAGAAAATTTAATTTATTTTATAGAAATAAATGCTTTAATTTCATTTCCATTTTTATGGATAAATTTTTCTCTGAAAATGTTTTAACACAAAACTTAATTCAAATATTATTTCAATCGAATACATTAAAAGTATCACTTCTAGAATATTCATTATGTATGTAAAACTGTAATTATGGTATTACTCAAAATATTAGATAGCAACATTTAAGCTATTAAGTGAATAAAAAAAAAAGTAATAGTGTATAGAAGTAAAAAAAAAGGAAATGTTAAAAATGATATATCCAGGTTTTTTTAATAATTTGGAATTTAGATGTGAAGAGAGTTTTGTATAAGTGAATCTAATATTTGGCTAAATGATGCATTTTTTTTCTCTAACAGAATTGTATGTACTTTCCAGTAGCAGATTGTAAAATTATTTGACTTCTGAAAATCAAATTTTGTAATCTATCACAATATATTTCCCAATGATATAATGTACTCATAAGTTTGTTTCCCAGCAACATCTTTAACTAGAAATCAAGAAATTATTCATAAAAAGTTTGATTCAAATTTTAATTATGAATAATGAAATAGCATCATAACCAGATATCTGAACTGAACAGGCAATAATCTAATTGAAATTCCTTCAATATTAAACTATTAAATCTATTATGATTAACAAACAAAGTAAAAATGCTTACATGAAAAAGTTTAGACCACTGGCACCTGATAACTTCTAAAAATTTTTCTTTTTCTATAGATGATTCAAAATGGACTATCCATTCGCCAGTGCTCTTGCTAGCTTCAGCTATTTCAAATTCCTATTTACAAGAAAAAATAGTATTTGATGACAAAAACAAGGACACATCAATATTTTTTAATAAAAAAAATTCATGTAATATATTCATTAATATATATTCTGAAAGTAAAAAAAAAGTTTTTGAAAATTATAAATATAAATTAAATTGTTAAATGTGAAATTAAAAAAAAATATCCCAATTATAAAACCTTCCTAATAGTGATTAATACTCATGTATCTCCAAGCAGGGCTAGTGCTACCTGTTTTATTTACTTATGGTACTAGATACTTCTAGATTAAAAACAAAAGTCATGCACACTTAAACCAAATATATATATATATATATATATATATACACACACCCTTTACTAATATCTATTTATATATTCACATACATAGCTAAAAATAAAAAAAAATCTGATATTTAAATAACAATTGATATGATTTAAAATAGGTAAAAAATTTTAAAATCATTAATATTCCCTAATTTGCATTTTAAGAATGAACCATTAATTAACATACTTAATAACACATTTGCAGTTAAATATATATTGAGTCAAGGTTATTAAGAATGACAGAGGTCAAGAAAAAAAAACACCTGTTTCATTTTATAGACAACAGCAAAATCATTGTCTTAACTGATTAATTGAATCAATACTTCAATTTTAAGCTTTTAAAGGAAGAGAAAAATACATCAGTATAGTGATGATGGTAGAGATAACAGAAAAGAATGTACATGTTTTGATAATTTCAATTTGGATCAAGGTATTTATAAAGATCAAAATTATTTTCATTTGCAAAAAAATAAAGAATAAAAATTCATAAGGATAAAAAAGTTATTTTCAACTGGATAAAAATTGCTATCAATATTTTGATAATTTATTCATATATTTGTGCTCTCTTTTCTATATCTTATTAATCCTTCTTAAATTAAAATAATTCAAAAAGTAAAACAAGAAGCAGAATCAAACTCAAGATATCTAAAAACAAGCCTTTAAAAAAATCAAAATCTATGTGTTTAGGTTTTAACTGATTTCAAAACTTAGAATGATGCAGAATATTAAATAGAACAATTTAGTATTAATTCATATGAGGAGATTTTAAAAAGCAGATTGATAAAAAATCCATCAATAAGTAATATTTTTATTACTATAAAGTCTAAGTTTAACATTAACATGATCAAACTTAATGTTTTTTAAAAGGTTAGTTTGCTGCATATAAAGGAACAGAAAATAATTAAAGTAAATCTTTGTTCTTTGCTATATTGATATTTATATACACTTAGCAACAATGAATATTTGCTGACAAATGCCTTCTTAAATTCTTTCCACAGCTTTAAGTCAGACGTACTATTTCAAGCAGATAGATAAGTAAAACTCTAATTCAATTGCTTTGAATGTGATCTTAAGTTTCTTGCCAGTAAAGCCAGAATTACTTTTTGTCATTTTTCCCACTACATTCAATTCAATTTCTCCCCACTTCCTTTTCTGGGCAATGAAATGATGCCCCCTCCCTTCTTCTCCATTTTAAGAATGCTTATCCAACCCTCTTCTAAATTATTCAATGATTATCATCATACTTCATATGTCCACATAAAATTACCTGGACATATAAAGTATTATGTAATTATACTTTATATAAGTAATATAAAGTATATAATAATTATATAATAAATATAAAATATTAATAAGTAATATAAAGTATATTACCAACAGATTGAAAAAATCCAACTATTTTCCTCAGATGATATAGAAAACAATCAATCAATATACAATTATCTAATTTTAAAGCAAAGTAAAACAAAAGGCAACAATTAAAATTTTAAATGTATTGACAAATATATGACAAATGAAAAAAAATCTAATTAAATATAATATAAAATTAATTATAGTATAATATGAAAGAGTAAAAACTAACACATTCTTAAAATGAAAAAATGTGTTAATTTTTATTCTTTCAACATTCATATAAACTGAACAGATTATATACATACTAGCATCATAAAATTAGGAGTAACAGCATCAACAAAGACAGAAACTAAATCACAGATGTTGGCTTTATTGAGAAGTTTATATGTGCTTTTGCGACTATCTTCAGTAGCTATGAAAATTTTTTGATTAGCAACCAGAACACAGCAAGGCCTTTGGATATTTCTCTCAGAATCAATAAACTACAAAAAAAAATTAAAATAACATAGATAAGAAGAAAAGAACACATCTGAAGAAATTCAAAGTATCCAGTTTATATAGATATTCATTATTAGTGAACAATTCGCAGAAGAGACTATTTGTTTAAAATCTTAATAAGCCAAGTACTTTTTTTTATTTTAAATAAATATAACAAATCAAACAAAAAGGCAGCAAAAAAATTTAAATTTTATAGCTTTAAGTATGCATTTATTGACTCAAATATTAAAATATTTCTTCTTATTTTTCCAATTGGGAATGTATTAGAATTAAAATATTGGGTTACAAATAAACCTTGTAGTAATATTCTAGAAATGTAGAAAAACATAGAAGAAAGGGAAAAAAATATGAATATTTAGATGCCTAATGCAAGTAACATGTTTGATAGTTCCTACTTTATATGTCAAATAAATTATTAATATCCTATTTATACAATAAATATCTTTATAATTATCATAATAAAATTAATTTTATATAACAAAGCAAAGAATAAATGATTTATCATCACTCACATGTCCTGCAAGAGAAACTGATTCTAAGAAATATTGTAGCCATTTAGAAGCTTCATAGCTGTCAGAAGCAGCTAACTGCAATGAATCTGAGTCTGAACGTATAATTTCAAATGCATGAGGTCGATTTAAAAGATGAATCCTTCTACAACCTTTACAGTGAGGAGCACTAAGGGAAAAAAAAACTGATAATCAAAAATCTTTGATAATCAAAATATAAGATTTATTATAATTTTAAACACTCATAAGACATGCTTTTTTATTATGACCATTATGACTTAATACAGTACAAAATTCAAAGAAACATTTCCAATTTATGCTGTTTTATATATGACTTTATAAGAGTCTAATTAAATATTCAGTACTAAAATATTATTGAAATATGATTCACAAATATAATATTTAAGTTTATCCTTAGAAAGTTTAAACTTCAAAAAAATCATTGTTCTAAATAATATAAAATTCATCTCAATATTACTTAGTGAAAAGAGTGATTGTAGTTTATTCTCATTTTGGAAAGAAATTTACATATAACATTCCTAATGTGTTTTTTAATATAAATTGCAATGAATTATAGAAAGGATGAAACCATTACCATTATTCCGAAGTAAGTAGAATTTCTAATAAATATTATATAATCATGTACACAAAAACATTAGTAATAATATAGTTCACAATATAAATATCTGCAAAAAATAATTAAAAAATTATAAAATATATATCAAAAATAATTTCTGTATCTCAATGAAAAAAGCAACTATCAAGAATATTTACCACATCTGAACAAAAAAGATTGGTTTGCTTTTTTCTTCTTCCATGCAATAAAGAACACCACCCCTAAAACAAAAAAATACTTTTTGCATAAACAAACAAAACAGAAACATTTGATTTTACAACAAAAACATATTAAAATTCACAAAATAAGAGATTTCATGGGAAACTTGGGAATAAGACAAGAACCAGAAGAGAGTGGGGGTGATTAGAAATCAAATTAAATTTTAAAAAGTCTTAAGAATCGAGGCTGGTTTTAAAATTCATCAATTCCAGTACTTAAACATTATCATTTTACATATTGTATAACTGTGGAACAGATACAATTCGTGAACTTTTAAAACTTCGCAATATAAATTAAAAAGCAAACTATTTAAACTACATAAAAATTATAAAAAAAGGAAACAATAATTAGACACAAGTAAATAAGAATTTAAAAGTCAAAAGTACTAACAACAAAAATTACATTTAATTTTTGTTGTGAAATAATAGTTTCTTATTAAAATTTTCATTATATAGTTCAGAAATTTATTCCAATCTTTTCCAATCTACAGCTTCACTTACTTCACAGAAAAAAATATACTATAAAATAAATAGTTTTTATTACTATTACAGTCTCATTCATTGCATTAAAACATTTTAATTTTTTTTTATTTTTATTGAGGTATATAGTAAATGGCTCGAGCTTTTTCTTCTTTTTTTGCTCTCTTAAAAAAAAAATGTCTATTCTGCATTTGTGAGTTACAACATCCTAATCTTCAAATTAAGAAACAAGGATAGGAAATATTGCTCTAAAATCCTAGATTATAATTTGTTGATTATAATAGAGCAAACAGCAAAATGGTGTTAGTAATTTTTATAATTTTGTTAAATCTAAAAACATTAATTCATCCTAAAGTTGAATCATTTACAGAAAACTGTAGTGAATTAAACTTCTCTAAATATTAAAGTGATTTTTTCCATGAATATATATTATAATTTAAGAATAACAAGGATTTCAAAAAAATACCTTTTTTTGCCACAAATATTAGATTTACATTTAAAAAAATGATTTACTTTAAAAGGAAAAATGCTGGTCTCCATGGTGTGGCTTTATTTTCTTTGACTAATTTTATTCTATACATGAGGTAATCCTGATAAATAGGGCCTGAAGGAGTAATAGTGGTGGAACTGTAATCTTCCCATCTGGATAGCCCATAGTAAGTCAGATCAACATCTGTTTTCTGTTAGAGATTAACAATAAACATAACTATATAAATAAATGCAAATTATTTCAGAGTTATGTATCAGGAATTTTTAAAAAATACAAAAACCAGTAACATATTAACAAGTGAAACATTTTGATCAATACTATTTTACAATATAATAAGATAGAAAAGAAGGTATTATTTAAATCATTTAAAATTTTACTGGCTTTAGGATTAGTACAGTAATTCACATCGATCTTACTGGGGATAAAATAAAACAAAAAGTTAACAAAATTATACATGAAATGTTCAAATGTATTCATACATTTATTTATATTAAGAAGCCCTTATACATAAACATTACATATTAAATTCATCCCTCAAAATATGCAAAAGAATAGATAAGTAAAATACTTGTAATTATTAAGAACATTAGTGATGATTTTTTTTTTCGCAAGTTAAATATAAAAAAAATTTTGTGCCTATTTTTCACTCTGAAAATTTTATTAGTGTCTGAACTATAGATACTCAAGGATTAAGAAATATCAATCTTAAATAAGATGAGACATTGCACATACATTATGTTTGAGAGGTTGGACAAAGAATGCTTACATTTTATTATTATTGTTATAAGTAGGTAAACATAATTATGAGAATAATAATTAGCTAACAATTTATTAAACTTTCATAAATGCACATCTGTTATATTTTAATATTATTAATTATACCTTCTATAAGAGCTTAACAAGAAAATATCGCAAAACTTAATGAGCATTTACTTTATATAGCAACACAAACATGAAGACATTATGTTATATTAAGTAAAAACATGAAAAATGTTTCATCAACACCAAAAAGTATTTCAATCATAAAAATAAATACATGACATAAATGTCTAGCATGATCTTGTCTGTGCCTCATGTGCAGCCTTGACAGATTACATAGCTGCATATTCTAAGTTTAGGAAGGGACAATGAGTATTGGTGAAGCAAAATGAACAACTTGATTTAATTATTTTGTTTTCTTATATGTCAGTTTAGGAGTTATAACAAAATATTTTATCCACAGATAAGGTTGCAGCATCTATTAGTTGTAAAAGCACAATTGTAAGTGAAATAAGTTTCAGAAATACTGATATGAAATTCTTGATAGACAAAAAGATTATTCATGTACATGATCCGACAAAGAATTTCCGATATGTCATTGGAAAGGAACAACTTACTTTATAAATAAACAAAGAAGAAAGGTATCTAAAAGATGAAGCAATTTTCTTACCTCACACTGCAATTCAGAGGCTAAAAACTTTGATAGCACAATACGCTGCACAGCAGCATCTGTGTAGAATGAAGGCAATGGAAGCTTGGGAATAAATTTTCTGATTCCCAATTCAAGATTTGAAAGAATATTTCTGAAAAAATATATAATTTATGTAACTTTCAAAATCGCCAGGATGATTACTAACCATTATGTTTTATTAACTATATTCTTCAGATTAAAAAAATAATTACATTTACAATACAGTTAGAATTTGCCATATTTCTCTCTTCTTTCACTATTTAGAATTCTAAATGTAAAATTGTTTGTACAAGCAACAATTAAGAGTTACTTATATAAATATAAATCAAAAATTGAATTTTAGAAAAATAATCAAAACTCCTATGCTGTTTTTCTAAGTAACATATTTACATTGTCATTTTTTAGTCATAAGTCCTAAATGAAAACTCAAGTACGAAGTATTGAAGACGGGGGAAAAAACCTCAGTTTATTGAAAATTTCTTAATTTTTTTATTATTATTATACAAATATTCTACATTTAATTTCAGAATGTAAAGAAATATCAAATAAAATTTGCATTTCTTATATATCTCAAATGAGATTTCGGAAGAATAAAAATACTATTAATAATGTTGCCTATTTTTTAAAACATTAGTATATGTACAGGAAAAATTCAAAATTTTGAAATATAACAAACATATTTTTACACATTATAATGAATACAATTATTAATATATAATGAACATAATTATCATTTATTGCATTAATTTTAAAATTTAAAACAAAAACCTCTTAATTCATTAATATAAACAATTAACAGATCATGCCAGTGCCAAGGAGCCTATTCAAATTATTAACTAAGAGGCTAATACGTCTGGAACAGAAAATATGAACTAACAAATAGATGGCATATTAAAGACCACAATACCAATCTATTATATAAATTAAGAAAATAGTGTGGTTCAGAAAATAAAATGTACCTTGTTAATTCTTCATTAGCTGTGTATAAAGAATAGCATTCTTTATCTGATGACATTATTTTGAAACCCTGATAATTCAAATCTACCTGTTAATGAAAATATATTAAGCAAATAATTTTCATTATTTAATTTTCATTACTGTAAATTTTATTTAAAAATATTTGTTATAGGTTTACTTACTGTTATATAATTAATACTGCTGTATCGCACACTGCCACATTTAAAAAATTTCTGCTGGCTGTTCCCAGGCCTCAAGAAGTAGATACCTTTATTAGATAGTAGAAAATAAATCCTTTGGCAATGACCCTCAGGAAAATTTGAATAAGCACAGTATATCTGGAGAAAGCAATTGAAGCATATTTGAGAAACCTTTTCAAATGTATGCAAAATATTTATTAAAAATTTCTCAGGTTTTATAAACAATCATAGAATACTTTTTTATTCTAATAAAAAAAATACCAAGGAAACGTTAAATAATATATATATATATATATATATATATATAATCACATTTTTTATGCCAAGGTGATGGTGGTTTGAAATTACTATTCTACATAAATGAATTCAATTATTCAATTCTGTCTCAGTAAAAAAAATTCCAAGTAAAAAGCAATTTCAATACTGAGAAAATCTGATATTTATAGTGATACAAATAATACATTACTTATCAATTGTTGCTATATTTGAAAAAGAAATTAATACATAAAAATATCATTGCTTTTACTATTGACATTGTACTTGATAAATTATTTTATAATAAAATAAAGAGCATGTGATTTTTTGCAGTAAAATTTATATAAATGAATAATTTCATGATAAGAAAGAGGGAGAAAAAACTTGAATAAATAAAGTTTTTATTGAAATATACTTTGAATGTATAAAACACCTATACATGAGATAAAACTTTTTAATGACTTTATTATAAAAATCTGCATATCTGTGCTTATTAATCAGTTCCAACTTCAAAATTCTCACATATACTAGAACACAAAAAAGATTATTTTTTATACAAAATTAATTATGTTTGAAAGATTTTTGAAAGAAAATCAAATAACTTCCTAAATTCTTGTAAGCATTCTTTTATTTATAAGAAAATGATAATTACAGGTATATAGTAAAATGTGGAACTAAGAAAATTAGCAACTTAACTAAGTATAAAAGGAATCCTTACTTTGTGGAAAATCTCTTCTTCATGCTCATAAATTTCCACAAGAAAATACAGAAGAATATTATTTCCAACACTGAAATGAATATGTGTCAATCAATAAATTATTACTGCTACATTTTTCAATCATTCACTTAACAATCATTATTTCTATCATTCATTTCAATCATTATTTCTATCACGGTTATAACACGTCAAAGAATGGATTAGAAAAAATACATAAAAAAATTCTACTTGTATTAGTTATGTAAAGATTTCTTACAATACTGTATAAAAATACAGTGCACAAATGTTATATTTTTCAATTGGACATAGTTAGTTGCATTTCATAAATTCCTTCACAATTCAAGAAATGGCTATGAAAAAAGATAAAACTTTATTGGTATATAAAAATAATTCTGAATTCAAAAATGGCAAACTAATCCAAAACAAATTTGTTTCTTTACAGTCAGCCTAAAAATTTTAATCTAAAATTTGTAGCTGAAATTATTACTTTTTTCATTTCTATTCATATATACAATTATTAAGTAAGGATCAATAAGACCATGTTATGTTAGAAATAGAAAAAATAAACAAATTAGAATCTGAAATAAAACTTAAAAACTTATAATTCTTGAATATATATATATATATATATGTGTGTGTGTGTGTGTGTGTGTGTGTGTATACACAGAGAGAGAACAAGTTAATCATATGCAGATTGATGTAACCATGATCCAGACAATTTTACAGTACATACTTTCTTACTTACCTTTTACTTTAAAAAATACATTTTTCCTTTCTTCTTTGTGAAATTTAATCTAACTTATGGCTTTATAAGTACCAATTGAATGTAACATTAAATCTACAAGTTGACAGCAACATAAATTACATATATTCAAAGCATTGCATGATAAAATAGCATAAAATGTATAACATGAACCTTGTTACTTTTCTCCAGAAAATTTATATCAATATGATATAAAATTAATGATCAGAACTTGGAAGGCTTCTATAGTATAATACATATTGCAAAGGTTGTATGTGACTTATTGAGACACATACATAAGATTTATTAATAGCATTTAACAAATGTTTTTATAAATTTTTTTTAGAAAAACCTGTTTCTACCTATTGCATATACAGACATGTGCCTGGCAGTGATGAGGGTGTAGTAGGTAAAATTTTAGATTCCAGATATATTTGAAAGAAAAAAAAAATCATATTTCACTTTTATCATTTCAGAAGAAATTAACAACATTGATCTAACTGGTGGAATTTTCCATAACATCAAATTTTTATATACCAAAAGATAAATATAAGTAAGAGCTGTAGAGGATTGAAACTCTCTAATATTACATAAAAATACAACAAAATTATAAATACAGATAAAATGCAAATGTACTGCAAAATATAAGGCAAGTATTATTTTTTTAAAAAAGTTTAAATTGTACTTTTGATATTTCAAAGTTTTAGCGAAATATCATAAAAAGTAAAAATTAAGTTATTCATTACTCAGCCTATTTCAATTAAAAAAGGATATGAAAATAGTGACTAGAGTATTTTATGTCCTATTATATTAAATTCATCAATATATATGCAAATCATGATAAAAAAATCAGAATTAAGAAATATTACACAAGTTATATTTCAAGTTGTCAATTAATTGTAAATAAGAGTACTGATATTTTTTAAAATATTAAATACTAGCCGCCTTTGGCGACCAGCCATTTCGCCAGTATTACCGCTCACCACAATTTTCAATTAAATATTTTAAGTAACTGGTCTCTTAATAGATACTCAAACAAAACATTTTTAATCTTCAAATTTTGATAGTCATACCAAACTTAATCTGTTGTTTAGATCGTTTCGTTCAATTTACTATATATATTTTGCTAATTTGTTGTCATTTCCGGTAAAACTTCAACTTTAATTTAAAGTGGAAATGATGAAATTGCAATTAATATAAAGATATTTTTAAATAAAACCAAGTGTTTTATTTTATTTATCATCTTTATTGTTATTTATTTATTATTATTATTACTAAATATGAGTATTGCAAACAGAATCGCTCGGTATTTAAGTCTTATGTGAACTACAAAATATTTTTCATAATTTATGTAATATCTCAAAGAATAATTCAAAAAAAATTTCTCAGATTCAGCATAAAATTCAGTTTTCAGTTTTGCTTTCAAAAGGATTGAAATGAAATCAATAATAATATTTTGTTCCGGCCTATAAATATATTTCAAAAATTATGAAGTCTAAATTTAATGCAGTAAGGTATCATATTCTGAGAAATATTCTGAACACACCAAATTTTAAATAAATGAATGAATGTTTCTGTTTTCCACGATCAACTAAGACTTATTTATGAAGTTTTGAATGTTAAAAATTTAGAAAAACTCAACATTTTTATGATCTTAGTCCAATTAATCTTGAGAAACCTCTGCGCTGATTCGTGTATTTTCTTTGAAACGATCGATGGAAAATCTAAAATTATCCTTTTTTTATTGAATAGTGATAATCAAATTTTCATAAATCAGTCAGTTTAAGTGATTGATTCAGTTGATTGGAAATTAACTCTTTTTATCTAAAATATTAGTGTTTCAAGAACATTTTCTTATTCGTAATTTCCACAGCAGAAGCTTAATGCAAAATCTAAAATTCGTTATTCATTAGAGCATTTATTAAACCAAGTTACATAAAATATAATCATTTTCCATTTGGACCACTTTAGCAGATCTGTGACGTACTAAAGGTTTACAAATCAGCTCTGTGGCCCTGATTTGGATGGATATCCTGTTCATATTAAACAAAACTTGCCTTAAAATATAACTGATTTATTGGATTAATAATATAGAGTGTAAAAGATCATAAAATAATTTTTCTTGAATTTATTTTTTAGAAAAAATAATATTCCATATATGTTTCCTTTCCTACAGACACGTGCCGAAAATTATATTTTTGCAGATTTTATTTCCAAAAAGATTTAATTTATTTTTAGTTGGAGATTTAATCAATGTGATGGCAACACTTTGAAAAAAACTAATTTTTTCCCATGAATATAAAAAGTGCTCAAGCAGCTTAAATTTTATTTTTATTTTGAACGAAAAAAAATTGTTGAAAAATATATTTAAAATATTTATTTAAAAATTCATTAAAAATAGAAATTTAATTTTAAGGTTAAAACATTGGTATCATTTAAAAGATAAAATTTTGATCTTTAACTTCATGTAAAATTCTTTTTTGTGCGATAATATTTTCGGAATTTATAGCAGAAACACGCCAAAATTTCGTTTAATTTTTAAATAAATAAAATTCTAATTAAAAATTCGAAAAAATAACCCCCAAGTGCACATTACCGGCCTCCAAGGTATATACGTGCCAAATTTGGTAGCTGTAGGTTGAATGGTCTGGCCTGTAGAGTGCCAACACACACACACACATTGAGCTTTATTATAAGTACTACATAGAACAAACACATCAAAAGTAAACATAACATTTCAATAGTTGCCAAAAATAAAAGAGAGAAAAATGTAATTAATAAGCAGACGATATTTAGAAAAGTACAGATATTTAGACTGGAAAATGAAATTATCTGAAATTAATCACAAGCGCAGACGATATTTACAAAAGTAAAAATATTCAAACCTGGAAAGGAAAATATATGAGTTATTCCATCAATAAATACCACAAGTTTGTTTATATCTTCATTAAACATCAAAATGGGTCCGGAACTAAATAAACACTCTGTATAGAGAGTGTAAAAGATAATAAAATAATTTTTCTTGGATTTATTTTTTATAAAAAATAATATTTCATATTTGTTTCATTTCCTACAGACACGTGCCGAAAATTATATTTTTGCAGATTTCATTTCCAAAAAGATTTAATTTATATTTAATTGGAGCTTTAATCAATGTTATGGCAACACTTTGAAAAAAGCTAATTTTTTCCCATGAATGCAAAACGTGCTTAATTTGAATTTTTATTTTTTACTAAAAAAATTATTAAAGAACATAGTTAAAATATTTATTTAGAAATTCATTAAAAATAGAAATTTAATTTTAAGATTAAAACATTAGAATCATTTAAAAGATAAATTTTTGATCTTTAACTTCATGTAAAAATCTTTTTTGTGCGGTAATATTTTCGGAATTTATAGCAGAAACACGCCAAAATTTCGCTTAATTTTTAAATAAATAAAATTCCATTTAAAAATTCAAAAAAATAACCCCCACGTGCACATTCCCGGCCTCCAAGGTATACACGTGCTAAATTTGGTAGCTGTAGGTTGAATGGTCTGACCTGTAGAGCACCAACATACACACAAACACACACACATTGAGCTTTATTATAAGTATAGATTAAAGACAGAGGGGTATAAATAAATTCCTAAACATTTATTCTTGCATTCACATATTTTAGAAGCAATTAATAAAGTAAACATCCTTTTGAAAAATTTGTATGTATTTATAGATCTTTTTTTCTTATAGTAATCTTATAGTAATTTTCAAATAATAATAATAATAACAACAACACAAAATGGAAGATCTTATATTTGTGTATTGACATCAAGCCAGTGATTAATAGCCAAAGATGTCATGTTTATTATAACGAGTGACTAATCATTAAAAAAAATCGCAAAAGAAGCCATATTAATATAATGACTATGTTTGACAATTTTATGCACTTAAACCAGAAGTTTGCTGATGGTATGTTGTAAATATACAAGTACCCTTCCCTTCTTCTGGCATTCACTTTGTGCTCTTAAAAGAATTACAATTTTCTAAAATAAATTACATGGAGTGGAAAGTTTTATGTCACTTAAGGATACAAATAATTTGAATTAAGAATATGGAATATTATAATTTTCTTCTTATATGTATTTGGATACAAATCTAAAAACTATGTGACTAAATAAAAATTTCAGAGCTTCTGTAGATATCTTTTTGTGTTGCTATATTTTTACAGAAATATTTGCATCTCCAAAAAATTTACCAAACTGTTCTAAAATATCAAATTAGAGGTCAATTAATTTTATAATTTTAAATTTCCTGAAATTCTAAATTACATAAATCATATCGATTGATACATGCATCAAATATCTGAGAGACAGTCAAATCTTGTTTAATAAGGACCTCTCATAACAAAGGATTCCCGTAACAAGAAAAGCAAAATGTAAAAAAGTTACTCAGAAAGCAAGACACTATAACATGTCATATTGGTCTTTACCAATCTATTAAGAGCTGTTTGAAGAGAATCCTTCTATCTATATGAAAGAAGTTTTCATCAGATAGCATTGTCAAATGCAATACTAAAAAATTTGAGTATTTATGGAGTTCATTCAAACACCATAGACTTAATTTTGTTAATTAAATTGGGTCCACAGCTCAAATTATGAGTTCAGAAGCAGATAGCAATGACATTAATGAAGTGATGGAAGAAATGAATAGTCAGAATAGAATGAATATCAATGAATAGTTAGAACTATTAAAGAACTTTCAGAATTGCATTCTGTGTCAGAGCAAAAGGCTGCCAAGCAGATTCAGTCAAGAAAGCAGGAAATAATAGACTCAACTGAGGAGTCAGATAAGGGATGGATGAAAGCAGGGGAAATTATCACACCATATGTTGAGAAATGTAGCCTAAGAAGGCAATAACCATTTGATTTACAAATTCATTTAAAGATAATGCTATGTCTAATGTTCATGAAATATTAGCCAAAGACAAATGATTCTAGAAAACTTTTTTGTAAATAAAAAACAAATTATAAATAATAAATTGCATTATTAAAAATTTCTTTGAATATTTCTTTTTCGAATGGAAAATATTCTCCAATTTCAAATGGATTCCTATTGAAAAATTATTTTGCTTAATGGATGTTTCACATTACAAGTAAGATCCAGGAAAGAATTACACTCATTAAGCAAGGTTCCACAACTTAAAGCATTTTTCATCTGTGCAGTTTTTAGAAAATATATGAAAAATTAATATTTAGCTACTCAATCAGGAATCAACTATCGTTTTAAAAAAAGCTAGCTATACTATTAAAAAAATGATTTTTTACTATTAAAAATAGATTTTTTAAACAGCATTACAAAATAATGAAATTTTGAATTAACGTTTAAACAGAATTTTTTAAAAAAATTAGAAATTTCTGTGACATCAATATAATATTAATAATTTAAGATTCTGAACTATGCTAAAAACATTACTAAATACCCAACATATTCTTACTTTAAGTCATAGTTCTCAGGTTTTTCTAATCCAAGTTTTTCAATTTCTTCAAGAACAATATCAATTATTTCTGTTTTCCCACTAGCACAACTTGACAGACTCTGTTTCTCACAAGTATCTGTTTCGCTAGCAGGTATCTGTTCAACAGATTTTGCATCTGCAGATTCCAAATTTTCTAAATTTTTTGTATTGCATGACAGTTTATGAAGATCATAGATAGATATTTCTTCTTCCTCCTCTTCATTACTGATATCTTCATTATCTTTGCCATCATTCCCTGTCAGAAGTGGAGAACGGTCAACATTGTGCTTGACTGGATCTTCTTGTCCTTCTGGCATGCCACGTTCTTCAAGAACGGATTTGCTATCAACTGACTTAGTACTGGATGTTTTTCGTTTTGGAGTAGAAAATGTAACACTGAATTCCTGCTGGAACTCATTTACCTGAAAAGAAACTTGCTGCTGACAATCATAGTCATCTGATTTGTCAAGAGCCAAATCAGCTGAATCATTATCAGATGAATAAGGTGTCTCCAGACACAATCCAGAGTCAGTTGTTGCTTTGCTCAATCGGTTCTCAAGGGAACTATTAGACTCATCAGACTGAATCTTACAATCAGATGATTCAATGCTCTGTAACAAATCATGTTTCTGAGTATTGGATCTTTTAGTACGCCTCACAACCTTTGTTCGGACAACTTCAATGTCCTCTCCGAGTTTTGATTCATTTTCAGTATTAATGTTGATGAGACGAGAGATCATTTCTAGTTCCTCCTTCTCACTTCTTGACTGGGTTGATTCACTAGATTCAGATTTGTGCAGAGTGCTAATAATTTCTTCAGGTGTCGATTGACTTTCAGATGGACTTTTAAGAGGAGATGTTGTAAAATCACAGGTTACTTCAGATGCACTTTCACATGGCAGCAACTCAGGGCCTGACATCATTAATCTTGGCTTGGATGGTTTAACAATACACTAATAAAACAAAAATGAATAAGTCAACAACATGAAAACAAAACAGAATATTTTACATATAAAACAATAAATATAGCTGTATGATATTTATGAGCAACAAACAGATTCAAAATTTGATATATATAATAACTAATGGAAATGTTTAAAAATTACCTACATTCCAATTTCACAACATTAACTGTCCAAAATCGTTTGTCTTTAAAATCAAAAAATGTTTTTAAAAAAGTAGGAAATTTGTACTAAATTGAACTAAATAACAACATAGAAAAGGGGTTGATAAATTAAATCAAATTTTAAAATCCTCATTAATATATATACAGTGGTGGCCAAAAGTGTGGACATTTATTGGAAAGTTTCACGTTTTTCAACTTTGCGTGCTTGTAGAATATATTAAATTGTCACTTAAATACAAATGTTTAGATATCAAATTGAAGGTAATTCAATGTAAAATTTAATTAAAAAAACAGTATTACAATATCTGTATTACAAAAAAAGTTACGCTCATTTTAGTAGAACAAAAAAAATGAATCAAAACACAAATCGTTTTGAATAATGACGTGTTTTGTAATAAAAGCGTACTAGCCAATCCCAAACACTGTTCTGAGGACCCATCAAATGTCTATAACTATAATTTAGGTTATTTGGATGGTAAAAGAGTTATTGTTGTGGAAATATTTTGCGGAATGATGCATACTAGTACAATTAAATAGAGTATTGCTGTTTTTGAATATTTTAAGTCCTTTTTTTTTTTAATTAAACTAATTTTAAACAAACAACACCAACAAGAAGAACTGATTGGACATCTACAATAAGAAGCCAAATTGTCATATTGAGAGAAAATGGCCTCTCTTATGCTGAAATTGCAAGACAAGTTGGTGGTTCAGTGACTTGTTCTGGTGTACAAAAGTTCTGTTTACGTTATGAAAAAACGAAATCAATGGAAAATAAGGCCAAATCAGGCAGAAAAAAAATGCACAACTGCTACTGCCAATAGAAAAATTAAACGGCTATGCCTTCAAGATAGAAAAATTTCATCAGATGCCATTAGATGTGAAATGAATGCAGCGGGTATTGCAGTAAGTTCAAGAACAAAAAGAAGAAGGTTATCAGTATTTGGACTACAAGCTAGAATTCCAAGGAAAAAACCATATTTAAATCAAAAGCAACTCGAAAAACGAGTTAAGTGGGCAAAAGAACACATTAAATGGTCAGAAAATCAATGGAAGCAAGTAATCTGGAGCGATGACACTAAAATATCGCTCTTTGGTAGTGATGGTAGAAAATACGTGAGACGTAGAGTAGGTGAAGTGCTTCATCCTGATTGCATTGCAGCAACTATAAAAACAACAAATGTCATGATTTCGGCATGTATGTCTGCAGATGATGTGGGCCGATTTCAAGTGATTGATGGCATCCTGAATAGCAAAAAATACATCGAAATTGCTCTGGAACCAAAATTGATACCTTCCATCAGGGATTTCTTCCCCAACAAAGCACCATTTATTTTTCAGCAGGATTCAGCTCCATGCCACACAGCAAAAGTATGCAAAGCATGGTTTCAAAATAAAGGCATAGATGTATACCAAGGCCAGGAAACAGCCCTGATCTCAATCCAATTAAAAATTTGTGGCGACGTTTAAAAATTCTTGTACGAAAAAAACGTCCATCCAATAAAAGACAACTTATTAAATCTATAATTGATTCTTGGCATCATGGGTTTACGAAAGATGAACTCCAAACACTCATTCACTCGACGAAAAGACACTGTGAAGCTGTCTTAAAAAATAAGGGTTATCTTACTAAGTATTGATTGTGTAAGTATCACTTAAAAAAAATGCAAATCTAAGATAGATCTTACTAAAATGAGCGTAACTTTTTTTGTAATACAGATATTGTAATACTGTTTTTGTTATTAAATTTTACATTAAATTATCTTCAATTTGATATATAAACATTTGTATTTAAGTGAAAATTAATATATTCTACAAGCACGCAAAGTTGAAAAACATGAAACTTTCAAAAAATGTCCACACTTTTGGCCACCACTGTATGTTAAATTATGGTTGGAAATTTTAAGTACACTGAAAACTATAAATACAATTTATCTTTCTACGTCTATGATTTAAAAAAAAAGTTCAGTAGTTCAACATTCAATATAAAAAATAGCTACACTTTTTATTTCATAGCTTGAGATGAACACAACATTTTTTTTTAATCATTAGAACTATATTAGCATCATTTAACCATGAGATATACAAAATGTCAAATATTGCTTTAAGAACACGGATAAAATTAAAAATTTTAGCTCTTTATGTTTCAGATATTTATTGAAAGGATTTCACACTATTATTGTCCATAAAGCTCAATTAAGCCCTTTAAAAAATCATCTATATTCAGATTCTATCAAATTACAATTATACACTATGAAGGTCTTTTGTTGTTGTTAAATAAAAATTGTAATGTAGAAATTTTAAAAAAAGATGAATTTTTTTCTTTATTTGCTGCATTAACATTCATCATGTTATGGGTATACATAGTAAATAATGTGTTTGTTATATTTGTAATATTTTTAGATATGAAGTTAATTTTTTTTTCTTTTAAACTTTCAGATATAGATGATAATTTGATCTTTTCATATATCTTTCTAATAACATCGTATGGAATTATCATATGAGAGAAGTAATACGTACTTCAGGATTCTCAAAAATGTTTAGATTTTGTGAGTATGATGAACTTTCAAAAAATGACAATCCACTTCCATACTTAATTGTTTCCTATAGGAAAAAAGAAACAAACATTTTAGGAATGAAGAAATACAATAACCACATAAATATCAGATAAACGATAAAATTTATATTGACTTACTGTATTTAAATTAATTGGTACATATTCTAAGCCAGCCATTAACATTAGAACAAGTTGCATTCGCTGCAAAATGAAAAAGATTATTAGCTACTGAAATTATGAAAGAATGATTATATTATATCAAGAAAATAATTGACCAAAAATAAAAGTAAAAAAAAAATTTCACAAAGTTTCATTTGTATTTGTCAGATTTTTATTTTTTAAACAGCAATTCCTCACTTATTAAATGAATTCAAAATGATTAAAAGTGTACCTGATATTTTATTATTAAAAAAGAATAATAGCAGTCATGAAAGATGGGAATCTTCATAACTGACTCATTAGAAATACATTAAATATGCATATACACAACACATTATATACAAAATAACTTTTAAAAAATAAGTGAAATCTTCTTACTTCCTGGTCACATAATAAAGCTAATGATTTGTAATATTTCTTTAAAATTTGTAGATTTTGGCTGAAGGATCGAAAATAGCTTTCAAGGCTAGTTTCATTCAAGGCCAAACTTAACCAAGCTCTACCGCACTGGAGACCTGTGCTTACATTTTTAAGCTTTTCTAAATATTCTACAGTAGAACTGTGCGTGAATTCTTTCACAAAAGGCCAGTAGCCATTTTCATAGCATTTCAGCCTATAAATCAAATTAGATAAGAGAATAAACATTAATTCTACAAATTTATAAAAGTTCTGATATTTTAAAACAATATATATATATATATATAGTTACGTTTAATATTTAAAAAAATTTTAAAAATAAAAAACATTTTAAAGCATGCTGTGTTGATGTTTTTGATAACTAGAGAGGTAAAAAAAATTATTTGATCATCTATATTATCTTAAAAGAAATCTAATGCTTCACAATAGGAAAGATTACAACACATTTTAATTATTTTTTTTAATCTTTTAAATGAAAAATAAGAAATATTTTATTAAAAAAAAAGGTAAATTATTAAAATTCAAAAATTTTTAAATGTATATTTTTTATCCAAATATTTTTTATTTATTCATTTAAAATGCCATTTTCTCCCTATATAATTACATTTTCTATCCCACTACTATATACAATTTTACAAGAATTGTTTATAAGATTTAAAGATTATAAGACTTTTTTTTAACATTAATCAAAATTATTAAAATAAAATAGTCTTTTACAAATATTTTATTTCATCAACAGACATCACTAAATAGGAAGTTATATTTTATAATCTCCATATTTTAAACATTAATATTAAAAAGATAACATTAAAAAAAGTTTAATTTCTTTCAACCAATACAATAAGATATACACAGTTTTATACAATTTAAAAAAAAAAAAACTAAGGCTCTCCAATTTTCTCTTTTTCAACAAGTCCATCTTAAAATTGAGAATTTTAATAATAATGAAATTTTTATTATAATTTTTGGTAAAGGAGAAAAATAAAGTAATACAAATTATTAAGTAAAGGTTCATCAGGGAAAACCATTAAATCATACATTTAAATATAAATTTCTTAAATTGCAAAAAAAGAGAAAGAGAACCAGGCATGCTAATCTTCCTTCTTTTACAATCTTTAATTTATAAGATTGGTAAAAATTTCATATTTTTCTTAAATAGCTTTATTTACTTTTATGCGATTTATTTTTAACAAAAACTTAATAGATAATCAGGCAATAAAATCATCAGGTAATTGTTTAGTTCATAGTCCTTAAAATATTTTTGGTTTACAATTAAGGAAATTCTTTGAAGCAAAATGTTTAGAAAATTTTTTGTTGTATATTTTCTATAGACAGGAAAGTTGTGAGAAAGTTACATATTTATACATACATATATGTATCAGATATTAAAGAGAAATAAATATCTTTAGTAATCTGACTGTTTGGGATAAAATCTATTTTGTCAGTTTATATTGATAAAATAATAACAATGAACTCATAGTTTAAAATCTGTTTAATATTGATAAAATAATAACAATGAACTCATCCATTTTCATAAACAACTACTTTTAAAGACATTTTTCTATTAATGTAATCCCAATCATCACTAGGCTGAAAAATTTATATTATTCTACTTTAATGCGTGTATTTAACATTAAAAGAATGAATACTGAGATTTGTTGATCTGTTTTCCAAGATTTTTTTAATAAGCCAATATGTTTAATATTTAAAATAGTCAAAACTTTTTATGCAAGGTTTTAATGAAAATGGTAAATCTAAGTGGAATGAAATACAAAAAAAAAAATTATAATAAATATACCCATGAAAAAGTGCTTTGTCCAAACTTTCACATAGCTGCCTGACTTCTTTCACCTCAAGAGACAGTCCATCCCCTTCACTTCGTAAGCAACTGCAGTGATGAATCTAGAATGAAAATTTTAATATATACACACACAAAAAAATTGATAAAAAAAGAAACTTTTCAAAACAGAACAATATAAAAATAAACTCAAATTTATTGGGAAATTAAAAAGTTATGCACTCCAAATTTGTTTAAATAAGGATATGAACTATTATTTTAAATTAAAATTACTTTAGCCACATATGAATGAAAAATTCATCTTTCTGTACAAGAAAGGCTTTTGTTACAGTCACATGCTACTTTTTTTTCTATCTTTTATTTTCTCTACACTTAAGTCAATAAAATAAATGAGGTGCAATAAAAAATGTAAAAATATGAAAATATTTTCATCAATTTTCCCAATTAAAATCAGATTATTAATAGCTCAAAATATAATTGGATAAAATAATTTTTATTTATTTATATTTTCAGAAATAAAAAAGAGGAAGGGGCATTACTGTACTTTCAATCTAAGGAAATGAAAGAAGGATAATTACATATTAATCTTTCCTATAATGGTAAAGAATAACAACATATAGAACTTAACAATAATATTTCTATAATTTTTGCAGATTGATTTAATCAAGAGTATAACTTGATTCAAGTTTGCATTTTATTGCTTGAACAATATTTACATAACATGTGACTTATTTCTCTAACAATGATGAAATCAAGTGAGTGTATGACTCAAGTGCATAATCTTCCAAATTTTTTCAACAGCATCTTTTCATACACATTTAAGATAAAAACTGACTTTAATTAGTTAATTTATCACTTATTTTACCAAATAACAAATTTTCTTACGCCCACAGAAAAGAAAAATATGAAATTATAATCACATATTTAATAATTTCTTGATATTATTTTAATACAGAAATGTTCTCCACATTTCATGAAAAGAAAAAGAGCAAGCAGTAATGTAGCATTGATGCGATGCACTAGTAATTATTTCAGAAAGTAAAATTTTTAAAAGCTGATTTCATTATTTTTTAAATATATATTTAATACCATGATTATATCATTTTTTGAAAACTAATAGTTATTACAAGCTACTTAGATATTACAAAAGATATTTTGAATTACAATTAACAATATAACTCATTAATAACTTTTTTAACTTTAAATCATAAAATAATAAAACTAATTTTTAAATGTTTTGATAAAAATTAGAAAGAAAAAAATGTAGGAATATTCAAACAGTAATTCTTTTTGGTCCAAAAAATTATTTACAAACAAAACTTATTGTTTTAAATAATAATTTTGCAAAGATTTCAAACAAACATTTTTATTTATATATACTACTATTACAGTTAACATCAAATAGTGTTCTATATACAGGTTCATTTTTTCATCATAAATTTTTCCAAGGATTCCCCCCCCCCCATTTTTCTCTGTTTTTATTTTAAAATTTATTGGGATTCCTTTCTTAATTATTTTTAAATTTTATATATGAAAACAAAATTCTCACTTAATTGCTTAATGAATGCATACTGCTTGTATTCAAAATTAGAATAAAATATAAAATATTTAAGTTCTAAGTTGAAATTTTTTGATTACATTTTGAGCTTGAAAGTTAAATGGGGAAAAAAAATATGAGATACATTTCATAAATGTTAAAATTTTTACCAATAGAATAAATTAATAATTTGCTTTCATTTTATTCAACATTTCTATCAAGACTGATCATAGAATAAAATATCAGGCAAAAAAAAATTTCTCAGACACTGAAGCAATAACTGTAAATTAAAATAGTTTTCTATATAGTTCTTAAAAATATATTAATATTGTAGGTAAAAGAGGTAAATAGTAGTTAGTAGCACACTAAATTTTTGAAAATTAAAAATGGCAGCATTTGAAAATTTCTGTAAATTTCAAGTATCCTCAAATTTGTATAAATTCTAATTTAAAATCAATAAAGTAAAACACAGAAAAAAGATTATATTAATTACAATTATTTAAAATACAAATAAGTTCACAAATGTAAAAATATGCATATTATTAAAAACTAAAATAATTCAATAAGATCATGTCATAATTAAGATATAAATAACAGTAATAAAGATAATGAAACATGTATTTACATATTATATAGATTTCACCAAGTTCTAAATCTGAGTAAAGCATTTTAATGAAATCTTGATGCATTTCAACAAACAAGTACAATTATATGAAGTGTACTTATAATTAAGACAAATTAGTAATTTCCAGGAAATATTTACACTTTAAAAGAATGAAATTAACTACTCTAGTTCACAATTGATGGTGGAGAAATCAATATAATATCAGATATAAGCATGTAACAAAACAGCAATTTCAAATATATATATATATATATAGTAGTCTCAAATAAAATTTCTTCTTGGTTAGTCACTTATGTAGCTTAAATAATTTTTGAAATGTTAGATTAACCTTAATTACATTTAACAAGCATTCGTTTATTTTTTCATAAAAATAAATATATTTATTTTTTTAGTAAGGATTTATGAATTTTTAATTTAAACAGTCATTACAAATGTTAGTAAACTTGAAGTGTTCCTTCTAGCATTAGTAATGACGTTTGAATTAATATTTTAAAAAATTATAAAAACTAGTGCAAGGTATGCCTATTGCAATGCAAAATAGAAAACTTTAAACCACAAATAACCAAAAAAAAAATACTTCAAAACTTATTACAAAAAAAAAATGTAATTTCCGCTGTGCAAATAATAGTATCCCACATTCAAGAATAACATTTTTTCTATATAATTTTGCAAAAAAAAAAAAAAAAAGTATGAATTATACCTAAAAATAATATTTTAATTTCCTTCCACCAGGCACAAATAAGTCTTAAAAGAAGAAAAAAATAAAATTTGGAGTTTATTTCTGAATTGAAAAATATTATCACATAATTGACTGAAAAATTACACAGCAATTTAATTTTTTCCCCTCTATAAGGAAGGGCATAGAGCATGACTTCGGCAATTTTTTTTTCTAATTTTATAAGATTATTAGATAATAACAAGAATAGCAAACACATAAATTAGTCAATGCAATCAAAATAAGAAAATATGCATTCGAAATAAACAATGATTAAAGAATATTATCATCGTGCGTAGTTAATCTAGCTCATTTAATAAATAAGAAAAAAGCTACGAAAATATTTAGTTTAAATTAAAACAATAAAATATAATAAACACTCATTGCTAACATTAATTCTGAAGTGAAATTCTATACCTGTTTAACTGCAACTTGAAGCGTAAATAAAATCCGTTCTTTGGAATCTTCATTTGGATTACTAAGAGAAAATGTTCCAGCTACTGGAATAGTCGATACCATAGTAAACAATTACGTAAATTTAGGTAAAACAGAAACAGACATCGCAGTGGATTTTAGGGCGATTATGCAAAGAAAAGGCCTTAATCCTTAACAAAATAAGAACCCCATGCGAGTTAGTTTGTTGTTTTCATGATTGCTTTGATTTCCCCGTTTCCCTGTGGTGTAGTCGTAGTGGAAGTTTTTTTACCTGTCAGTTGCTACAAAGAGATCTTGAATAAAAATAACTTTCTAGAGATTTTCCTCATGCGTACCCTTCATGAAGTGATTTTTATTTATTTATTTATATATTTTTTCCATGACATAACGATAGTAAAAAACCTCAGAAATATTATATTGATTTATTTCATTGGAGGAACACTTTATCTTTTAATAATAACTGCTTGAACATGCGCACAACTCTGCGTGTATTCGTTTCATAAACATTTTCGGTTCTTTTTTAAGTTCATATTCAAACTAATGCTCTGAAAATCTAGAAATGACTTTAAAATGTGATTCTAATTCCATATTATTTATAGCATTACCTTATTAAACTATAAATGTTTTTTATGAATTGAAATAGTAAAAATATAAATATAAGATAAAAACGTTAAAAGTTAAAAAATGTTCCATACAATTTTCTTCTTTCAGAAGAAAGTCAACTATTCATATTTAAACTATTTATAAAACCACATCCATTGCATTGTGATATTTTCCAAGTTATTTGCATAAAATTTGTTACAACAGAGTTTTGTTTCTTCATCAAGTTGATTTTTAAATTATCTTTTAGAATAGAATCTTGAGAGAAGGGAGCAAAATATCGTTTGTTCTTTATTATTATGATAAAATTATTTAGAAAAAAAATTATTTAAATAATTGGTATAATAGATCCTCTTCTCTAAAAGAAAATTGGTCCGTTATTTAACATGATAATGTTTATAACTTGGCATGCAACTTGCAGGATTAAAAAGCGAACAAAACGCTACGCAGAAAACCGTTGGATGTAAAACTACGAAATCTGGCTGAGGGTTATTTCTTGAGTACTAATTGTTAACAGTTTCTCAAAATTTTCATTAGATTTTTAAAATTTAATAGAAATTTTAATATTTTTTCTCAATGAGATCTGATAATTATATCAGCCTAAAGCTATTTTTAAACCACTATTAAATTTAAAATAAGCATTTCAGTTATGATAAATTTGGTGCAACCCTTTTGCCTTTAATTTAAATAATTTCTTATAAAATTTTAAGTATTGTATATTCTTATTGTATTATATTATTCAATACTTAAAATATAATAGTATAACTTAATATATTTTAGGTACAACTTAATATATTTTAAGTATAACTTAATATATTAATATAATTTAAAAAGTATTACATTATTAAATACTTTTTAAGTTATATTTTAAAAATGTAAGAATATTATATTTTAAGTATTGTGCATTGTATATTTATGTAACTTCTTATAAAATTTTTAAGTATTGTAATGCTTTTTTTAATTTTCATTAACAATACTTTTTATTATTTTAGTAGTTTAATTATACTCACTCGTGTTGAACTTATTAATTAAATACATTATTTGTGCGCATTATTGTGCAAAATTAAGAAAAAAAATATTCTATTTGTAATGAGCAATATTTTTTGTTGAACTATTTGTAAAGGAATTTTTGTGGGATTTATAATTATCCTGAGAGATGATAAAGAAATAAATTCATAAAAGGGAAAGATATAAGTATATGGACTTACGCCATTACTTTTAAGAATCTCCCTATCCTTTCTCGCTCTGCTTTAATGTTCAAGTTAATTTGAATTGCTAAATCATCAAGAAAATTAAAACAGGCGCAATACAGTTTTTTTACGCCGTTCCTCATGCACCCATCATTGGTGTGAGAGTAACTCTCCTGCATAATTATTGCATCCCCTCAAAAAAGAGAGACAGATCATTCTAGTAAAATTTTCATCCTCATATCTGTGATGTCATCTGGGTGCGATGACATAAGTACATACAGGATATTTTAAAAAAAGCACTTTCAAACTGTAAAAGAAAGTGAGACAAGAAGAAACAAATCATTTTTACTAAAAAAAAATTTAAAAAATGGGATTTTAGGTGCGAAAAGTGACTGAAAGAGATAGATATAAAAGATGTCAGAGCATGTATAGGAAAATTTCTTTCACGTAGAAATGATAGTTCTTTTCAAATAAGTGCTATATATATATATATATATATATATATATATATATATATATATATATTGTAATTTAATTTGCTTTTTATGCGAATCGCTATGAGAAGTGCTCGGTAAGATAAGGATGATTTGATTATATTTCCATTTTTGGAGTTGAGATGTAAAAAAAGAATGAAATACTGTTACAATATGAAACAATATTCTTTTCAGATTATTGTTAAAAAAACACTTTGCAAATGTTTATTTTCCTCATCGAATTTTTTGCGATGAATGTTCACTTTCTGAGTAGAATTTCTTCTACGTTATAAATCACGATTCGATTTTTGGTTCTCCTATCTATTAAATTATTTCCATAATATTCTTCCTTGGATCAAGTAAGGAAAATAAACTTTATTATCTTTGGGGATCTTTGAGTATAGCCTTATCTGAAGTGGAAATCAAAATAATTTTAAATTCTGATATAAAGACAAAAGCATGTGCTTTTGCAAAAAAAAAAAAAAAACCTTCGGCTTGGGGGTTTTGAAATATAAGATAGCCGTTTAATTTTATTCATATTTGGAGATTGAGTTTCATGTAGGTGGCACACAATGTTGATAAATTAACAAAGAATAATATAACATCATTAGTAGACAAGCCCACACAAGTTATAGATAACCACAAAATGCTATTCATCTTTATTCGCCTTTGACCCATATATATGGTTAGATATGTTGCACCAACTGAGTATAGAGTAAACACCGCCACATCAAAATAAGGAAGATAACTTTTAAATAAATTTTAAAAAATGATTGCGAAATAAAACAATGGCATTGAAGGAGTAAAAAATTTTAAAATATGTACTTTTGTTAATAATATTACTTAGGAAGGAAAAACTGATTTTACAGATTTTGATTCCCCCCCGCGGATGAGGGGGGATGCTTCCGGCATGGTGGTTGGATCTCGCCACCCTGGAGGGAACACTAATAGGTGGGGGATCTGACTCCTCCCATCGATGACAGGACGTACTTCCTTCGGGAAGGGTTGTACCGTGCCGGTGATGGCCCTTAGGACTCAACCACAGTTCCCGCCAATTGCTGTTGCGGCGGTCTGGTCATTCAGTTTTATGATTTAAATCCGTGTGCCTTCGAGCGGATCGGAGAGTTAGATGGTTGACTACAGATTTTGATTAATCGCAATGTTTCAGACTCGAGTTCTCAAAACCATTTTTGCAACTATTCTTACCACTCTGTCTGCATATAAGTCTACAAAAATCTACATAAAACATAGCTGGATAGACAAATTTACCATACAATTTTTATAATGACTGACAGATGTGTATCACGTTTTGGATAGAATCCGTCAGAGGATGAACTATCAGTTGATTTGTTTGACTGCTTATGTATGATCACAATAATTGAAAAATGCATAAGGCAGATAAATAAAATTTGTATAACTATACATATGTATCAAGTTTTCAATCATAGTGAAAGGAACATTACATAAAATGTATGTGCGATTATTTTTTGTATATAGATAGCGAAGCAAAACGCAAAATTATGATTCGTGCTATAAATAACGCAAAATTATGATACTATCCTGATTCGTGCTATAAATAAATACTTGTCTTAATAGCATTGCTCCGCAATTTGTCGATCAGATTATTCTTTACTGACCAATGGAGTGCAGATTATTCTTTATTTAACCAATGGAGTGCGAAGTGAGCAGAAGGATCGCCATTAAAAAGGAGTGATTCATGAAGCAACCCAATCACCAGCCAAATATAACAGTGCATTAAAATCTAAACATCTTCATGTTTGTCATCTAGTGGAAAACATCTTAATTCACATCTTTCCCCTTTTTTTATTCTTGAAATATGATCATTAGTATTCAAAATTTAGGAAGAATTCGATGGTCGTATAAGTTAATCGCATGAATTAACTTTATATGAAAATTAAGCAAAACCCGCTGAAGTTGTCTTCCCGAATCTTTCTCCCCCCCCCCCGCCACACACACACGCCTCATAAAAAATGTGTTCCTTGGACAAGACCGTGTCGTCACGACTGCTAGTACTTAGATGTTTTATTTTCAGAGTCCTGCACATGAGTACTTTGTGCTTCGTATTATAATAAAATCGAGCATGCATTTTGGATTTCCTTTTTTCGATCCACTTTTTTAAATAGGAACCGTACCAAATTTCATTTATCTAAATCGTTACATTTTTTAATTATCGTGTGTACATGCATTCGAATGCGCAGACAGACAGACGATCAACCTCTTAACTTACTTGGTTTTAAATTTGATATGGATTTGCATTTTAATGCTAAACCTCTGTATGAAATTTAATCTAATTCTTTATGCTTTGTAGTGTTCGTTTGCACTCTCACAAATTGACAATAAGACTTCCTCAGAATGGATATTATTTAAAATTTGATAGAAATTTACGAATTCGGTTTAAAGATAACGTAAAAAGCTTCATTTGCCTGGCTCAAGCGTTTTTCAATAATCCTGTTCTCAACCAGATAGACAACAAACATAGTGATTTCATAGGCGGCGACTTAGGAATGCATGAAATGTGAAAAATCATCAAAATCACGTGGTCGAAAATTTTATCGCTTACATCACTTTCTTTTTGTTTAGTATTGTTTTGTATATACGAGAAAGTAAAAATAAAAAAAAGATGATATGAAGATATAATGTAAATTTTAAAAAAAATAAGTAAATCATAAAATTAAAACAAGTGACATTTTAATATTATTTAAAATACAATATTAATAAAGCCATTAAATAGAATCGTGATTAAAATTGATACTGAAAATTGGGTCACAAACACTCTTAAGAACTGTTACTTAACGGGGGAAATTCGAAACGGAAACATTTCCAAGGCACTGCAACATTTTTTTGTTGTTATTTCTATATCTAGATGATTTCCACTGGAAGGAAAACTGCGAAGTATTTTTATGCGACTCTTTCCGAAAATTTAACCAAGACTCAAAGCTGGAAAATTAAATAAAAAATAACTATTAATTAATTATAACTAAAATAAAATTCAATTGTGAAAACTATTTAGAAAATTATAATGAGTTTTTTTAAGTGCTAATATTTTTCTTCGCTTATTTTACTGACAAATATCGAAGAACTTTAAAGCAGACGATAAATCTTACGCTCTTTTATAATCCTCGGTTTAAGAAGCAAGCCTTAATAAATAAGAATTATTTTGATTCCGAAATACTTTTTTTTTCTCTCTTTCCAACAAATGTTTTTCCCCCGACTCGAAACGATTACAATAATTTTATATTCACGAAATATTTTTTTTTTTTGTATTCTTGTATCATTCAAAAAACAGTAACAGTCTGTTCTATCGTTCTCCAAAAATAATATTTTTCATTAGTATATTTTTCTGACACAAAAGATATGCTTGGTAAGACATTACTTAAAAAAAACTTCACAGAGATTGTTATGAAGAAACATCATAATTGCAAACAATATTCTAGAAAATATAATATTTTGCTATTAGCTTTTAATACCTTTTTTTAAAAATTATCCAATAATATTAGTTAATAACGAAGAAAAAAGCATATATACTTAAAGATCGTTTAAATAATTCTTATAACGGAAAGGAGGAAAAAATGAATTACAGTGATCAGAAACAGGAAAAGAAAGATTTTAAAAAAAGAATGAAAGAAAAAAACCAGAAACATGCGTCAAGTAGAAATAAAAAATAAATGAAAATTTCCTCAGCTGGATGTTTTCGAATGTACTTTTTAAAAAATGCTTATCAGTTTATTGTTTATAGAGGGGTTATTATAATGTCAACCGTTGAGTAAATGCTATGATGTTTTTAAATGTAGGAAAATTTTTGAATTTTTAAAAAATTTTGATTTGATTTTACTATTTAATTTTTTTCCTAGTGGATTCTCTCATAATTTTATTAGTCAGAAGTAATAACTGAATTAAGAACATGATAAAATGTTTACTACTTTATTACTTAATTCCATTTATTTTTTCAAATGTAATTTTCAGAATTATCTGAATCGATTTTTACAGACGTTTTAACAGCACAATTAAAAAAAATCGTTACATTTTTTCTCACTAAAATTTATTTATATAATGAGCAATCTAAATAAAATTTTGAAATATTATATTAATTACTGAAAAACGGAACAAATTTTGTAAAATGTCTAATTAAGATCAAAGAAATCTCTTTATCTCAGATTGTGTGCGATCGTTATTTCCTTCAGAACAAAAAGCTTTGAATGGATATGAAACACTTGACCCTGGGTGTAGCCGGATGTAGCGCTTAGTGCGATTGTATGACTCACACGGTTTCTAGTTCAAAAATAATTTCACAATTCGACTCGCTCTGATTACGTCATAAAAGGCCAAACGATTTAACCCAATATGGCTCTAGCTTCTTGGAGGAAGAAAATCGTTTTCCACCAAGAAAATATGTTTTATTCAAGTTCAGAGAAGGAATGAGTTAATTTTGCTTCGAAGTGAATTGTATAATATATTTAGAAAGAAGAAATTTAAAAATATCGGTAATTTTTGTCTTTGAGATACATGTTAAAATTTTTTTTAATTATTTAAATTAATTTCAAATTCTTAATAGTCTAACAGAACTGTAATGATTTTTTTAGTTCTTTAAAAAGGCAAATTTAACTCTAGAAATGATAATAAGTTCTAATTCTATATTATATATTTAAGGATCTATTAATAATATTTGAAATGATGGATTTGAAAATAATCGTTAACAACAAAACAGAATTATTTTCAAATATATTAAACATCTATAAAATGATTCAAATTATTTTGACTGTCACAGAATTAAGCTGTGTAGAAAATGTTGAATAAACTATCATTCATCTGAGGACTTTTAGTTTCAATATGTATGATGTTCTACAAACTGATACACTGTACATAGTGTTTACCTAATCCAAATTGGAGCTATCAATTATTTATTATATCAATAATTTGTTTTGATATTGGAACAATTATATCAATAATTTATATAAACTATCAACTGAAATGACAATAATTCTGCTTCGACTGAAATTCAAACTACTCGATGGTTTTATTTCAATTTTTTCTCACAAATGTTGAATCATTAAGAAAGTTTTTGTGATTATTTCGTAACTATTAATTAATTAGTTATTTTTATTCATTAAAAGCGGCTTTCATTGCGCAAGTAAATAACATGGCGTCCATCAAAATTTGTTTAATGAGTTTTAAATAGTTGAAAAGTGAAATGTTTTTTTTTTAATTGTTTTACTTTTTTGAACTTGGGAAAACTTTCTCTTGAACTCAAAGATTGTTTTAAGGTTTCCTACCTTTAAAAAAATTCATCTAAGAATTTATTACTTGTATCTAATGGTCAATAAATATTGAAATTCTCCATTGAAAATGGCGGTCTTCACATTTCCTGCTGTAGATACATATTTAAGTTAACCATTTATAATGTTTAAAACATTTGTTTCTTTCTTCAGAAATTAATTATGATTTATAGCAAATATTAGCATTCTGGATTTTTTAAAAATATTTCTGGACAGAATACAATTTTTTCCAGAAACTACAAGATATTAAATTCGTCGGTGTCGATCAATAGATAGTCTCATTTTAATTAAAAAAATAAATTGCAGATGATAGAAAGATTTTTGTGTTAAGATATTTAATTTTAAAAATTTGTATTGAAAATAAAGTTGCAGACGATAGGGGGACTTTGTACATTTAGCATAATAATATTTAATACTAAAGAATCTTCTTCAATAAAAATTGTAGCATTTTTAAAAAGTATTTGTTTAAGGGCGTGTCAGGATTCCAGAGAGTTCTAATAGTCATTGTTTATTAAATATAATTTTTTTTACACTAAGCAGCCTTTAACGGCTAATTTCATATGTAATAACTATAAGCTTTCCAATAAATATTTATGTAAATATAAGTGCTTCAAATTTTGCTCAATAAGTAAAGTTTTAATGAAGGCTTAATGTCAAATAATCAAAAAAGTAATAGTTTATTTGTAAAAGATATAAAAATAATTTCATCTCGAATATGATACGTATAGCAGCTAATTTATAATATTTGCTTATTTTTCCTTAGTAAGAATTAATATGATTCGACAAGTAAAAAAGAATACTACAAGAAAGAAAACTCTGATAAATGTCAAAAGTCATCTAATGTGCATGGTAAAATGATATATTAAGAGATCAAAAGTTATATCTGTTGTATTACAATCCTTGAAATTCGTTCTGAAGGCGTTGGAATCAATGCACCTCTAGGCTGACAATTACCCTTGTCAAACCGTTTATTATTTTCACTTGTCTTACTTATTTAATTTTTGCAATGCTATTTTTTAAAACTTTTTTGATTTGAAATTATGTTTGTTTAATGCATTATTAATTTCATTTTTTATCTTTTTATATAATTCTATCAATAAGGATTAGTAGTTATTTTGATAAAAGTAAATAGATATAAAGATCATTATCCAAAATTTTTTTTAAAATAAAACGTTATTGTTAGAGATAAATAAGTCTTTCAATCTTTACAGTAAAGAAAATGACATGATATGTTAAAAATCAATGATACTTAATAAATTTTAATACATAGAGCTGGGCGATGACCGAACTTCATCATCGCGATATATCGTTCAAGCAATATCGATATTTCTCGATATATCACAATTTTATTATTTCTTTACTGCAGTGATAATAAATAACCTCTTCTAGCATTAGAACTTCAAAAAAAAGAAAGAAATTTTCAGTAACGTTGCTAATTTTCATTTGTATAATAAAAATATTCGTTTCATTCCTTCAAAAAATGATTAAAATGTAGTGACATTAAAATAAGTTCAATAGAAAGATTTGTCATAAATCATAATGCTGTATTACTTTTTTTCCATATACGTAGAATACGAAAGTATAATTATCATCAAAAAATTCGAACACGAGATTTTGGCGAATCTCCACGTTTCAACCCCCCTCCCCTTAGTTCGAAAAACACATGCATGGAAAATGCATTTCTCTATCTGTGACAAAGATAATATAAAAACGCCTTGAGTAACGGTTGGTATACGGTCTTTATGTCAAATTTGCAGACTTGACAAGATTTCAAGAACTGAGTTCACAGGAAGTTCGTCTGTCCGGCTTCAAATATAAGTTAACACTATAACTATTAATACAAAACGAAGAAAACTGGATAGATAAGATTCTGTACATAGATTTAATATCTATAGTCTAGACATCTGTCAAATTTTGAGTCACATCCAACAACAGGTTGATTGTCTGTCGGTCGGCCTTTCAAAAACATGTAAACGCGATAATTTAAAAATGCAATGAATTATATATATCGAATTTGTTTAATGACTTTTGTGATTACAAGGATTTTGTGTCAAATCTTTGTTCCAATCGTTTGAAAAATAATGCGTCTAAAGCACAAATTCGATTTCCGGATACTATTAACCTCATGCCAAGGATTAGTCGTCTAAAAACTCGCCAAGGATGAAACAATAGATTCAGTAAAAACGCTAAATTCACGCCAAAAATTAATATTTGGTAATTATTGTATGCTAGTCTCATACAGTATTGTTAGAGTATGCGAGAAAGTTTTAGGTAGACAACTCCAACTGGTTATTTCTTTGATAATGGAATAATTTTGAAAATGTTACCTTCTCTATTTAGAAAATTTCGGTCCCCTTTATCCTTCATGCACACACACTAAACATTTATTCATTTTACATGCTAAATTAAGTAATTTTCAAGAATTACGAATTCGAAATTTAAATAATATCAAGAAAAAATATTCCAGTTTACGAATAACATAAATTTTTATTTAAAAAATATTAGCGATGTATTTAGTTTCAATGGGCAATTATAATTTGAACTGAATTTGTAGATAAAATTATTACAAATAAAGAAGTTTGAACATAAAATTTCAGATATTAAAAATAATAATTCTAAAATGTATATGGATATTAGGTATTACGTATGGCAGAAAATTGCAATACGTCAAAAATTTTATAAAAGGTTTCTATTTCTCAGACAGCTAGAACACATTGACAAATAAAAGAAAAATGCCGCCATATACATCACCATTAATATAAACTTATAGAAAACATAGCAGTATCAAACAAAAACACTCATGTTTTTGAATATTAATAGCATTTTTGGTTATTCTATCAATATTTAGACATATTGTGAAAAACGAGTTATAAAATTAAAAATTAGAATATTTAAAAGTCTTATATAAAAGGCAATTATAGATTGGAAAACTGTCATTAGAAATAATCTTGATTATAAAAATCATTATTTATGTATGAATGTGTGTGTGAATGTTAAGCGGAAAGATGGATGAATGAGTATGTCATTAAATAATTCCCTCACAGATAAAAAGAAAACTAAGTCACCAACAATACCCACGTTTAAAGCACTATTTTTAACCTGGATATATAAAATAACTATCAGGTTTCGGAGATGTAGGACCACAGAGTCCATGTGTTCTGTCCACAACATTCATCAGGTCTTCTTTATTATAAAAATAAAATAAAATATTTCAACAAAAAAATCTTAAATAATTTAAATTTTGGTCATTTTTAAACAATTTAAAAGATAGAATATTTAAAAAGATAAGCGAACAATATTTTTTAAGTTGTGAAGGAATATAAAAGAATTGCAATGTATTATATAATCAGATATTCTAAAATAAGTTCATGAAGAAGAATTTATCATTCCACCATTATTCCAATTAATATTGACCATTTTATCACCATGGAACAAGTTTCATTGCATGTAACTGAAATGAAGAGAAACGTTACAAAATATTACCAGAACTGATTTTCTATGCTCCTAAAAGTTTGATCATAATTCAGTAATCGATTAAATTCGATAAGCATTAAAATGAATCGATCATTCACTAAGTCGATAGTGAATCATTCACTAAAAATAACATTTATCAAAAGTCCAAAACAAAGTAAATTATGAACAATAAATTATAAAATAGGAAGGAAGCAATATTTTTAGAAATATAAAATTCGAAAAATTATATATTTTTGAAAATTTAAAAGCACATACTGTAGAAATAAAATGAATTAAAAAAGAAAAAAAAATCTTACGATATAATTCAGAATTGATGCCAAATTTTCGAGGATGAAATTTATGAAAATTTGATCAGAAATAAAATTTATTCGTCAAATAGCGAGTAAAACTTGGAACTTTTAATTTTTCATATTTTTATTTCTTAATAATTTTTTTCTGTTTTTGTAAATACCATTTTTTTATCATTTCTAATAAATCAACAAATTAATTACCGAAAAATCTTGTAAATTATCTCAAACAATAAAAATAATGCAATTCAAATCTAATATTTCTAACACATAAGCATTAAAATTTGAATGATGTAATAAATTTTTTAAATACAAAAAAATGAACTAAATTTACTATATATGCATATTGCATAAAAAATGTAATGTAATTTGCTGATATGCTTTAAATTTATTATTTAATTAATATAATTATATACATAAAATTTCCAATTACATTTTTCACTTTACAATAATGAATATACATTATAATCAAAAAAAATGTTTGTTCCCTCAAATAATTTTACAAATTTAAAACTCAACATGAAATACTATAAATGTTAGTTTAAATACTTGATATAAACTGGACGGAATTTTACAATAAGGAATCAACCACCAACTTATTGAATTTTTGATTCTGTAATGAGAATTCAGTAATTTTTTTTCAGTAATATCAAAACAGCTTGCAGTACAAACACATAAAATTTCCTGTTGGTTCCTTACAGGATAATTAAATCAAAATGGATTTTGGAAAGATATTGAAGCAGCAAAACATACAATTGTAAAAACTCTACAAATGTACCGATGATAAAAGCACGAGTTAAGCATCGAAAACGAGAATTAATTGCGCGCATGGACTCATTGGATCGCAATTCATCGTGGGTTATGGTTCACCGTCATGCAATCGATAAATCGATTATTTTCCAAAATTGACACTAAACCGTCAATATTTGCGAAATAGCGCCTTTTTTCGATATATCGTCCAAGTTGCAATGAAATTATCCAGCATATGAATCCTACGATATGCAGTTTTAGATTAATACTAAGTAGATCAGCAATGAAGAGAATTTAGAAAAATGTAATTATAATCAACACACATTAAAAAAAATAATTTATTATAACTAGATTGAACAGATATTAATACTTATTAAATGCAATAGAAACTAATTAAACCAAAGAATATGGCAAATTGCCAAACTGTAATTTTTTAAAGGCGAAAAAATGCTAAATATGGCAAAATAATTGTATTTTTTGTCGCTACTTGGCTAATTTTCTGCTGTTCAGCATGAGCTAGGCAAATTTGGCAAAAAAAAAAAATATGTGCTGCATTCTTAAATTTTACTCCGGAATTCCACAAAATTTTAAAATTAATATAGTTTGGAACAGAAATTAAGTAATTTTAAAAAATAAAAAATAAAGGTTAATTTTTTTTGGTAATCAATCCTTGAGAAATACTTTTTACAAATTGCTTATTAGTGTTGAAAACTCCGCTACCTTATTTCTTTCTAATTGCATCCGTTTATTGAAAACTAAATAAAGAAACGAATAATCAGGACTAGATAAGGCATAATTTCATATAAAGATTTATATGAAGCGATATTTAGAGTTTTATATGGAGAAATTATTTGTAATATTTTAAGAAACTCATATATTTTTTATTCCATATTAGGGGTATGGAATAATTTTTTAATTTAATTTTAGCAATAATAGTGTTCTAATTTCACTTTATTTACAAATTTATAAACGCTTCCGATTTTAAAAGGTTGCATTCTTTTCTGCAATATCTTCGTGCACATAATTTAAAAGAATAGGAATTGTCCAATCATTATCACCTGATGTGATAACATTTATTTGAAAACTCGTGAATGCTTGTAATAATTTATTATCAGTGAAGTTAGTTTCGTTTGGGTTTGATACGTAAGATCTCAGACACTTTTTTTACAGACATAATATCAAATGTCATTCTTTAGATTCTATTCTAGACACAGAGAAGGAGAAATAATCCTCCTTCTCTGTGGTTAGATAATAGAATAAAAAAAATCAACAAACACAGGCATCTGTATGCATTTAATTAAAAACTCCTAGAATTTGTGCTAGTTATTAATATCTTCGGAACATTCAATAAATCTACTGCTAAAAATCAATATTAATTTTTTATATTTTTGTAATTTAATGTATTATATGTGGTGATAAAAAAATAATCGTTTGCATCAGAAATATTTGTTTCTTTCATTTTACCATGAAAAAACAACAACAACAACAAGTTTCCTGAGTTTTTAATTATTTTAAGCACCAAATTGTGAAGAAATTTATTCTTGTAAAAGCATCGCGATGCAATTTGGGATCAAATTATCACTGATTTTAGTATTAGGATGAAAGAAAATAATTTTAATTTTTCCAGAAACAGCTGTCATGTAATATTTTCATTAATATTACAAATTTAAAAACTTCAAAAGCACTCTATACCATTATTTTCTATAGTGTGAAATTACTTTATGTGAATTTTTTTTAAATAGTTGTTTTATTTTGTCTGCTAAAACGTATAAATAAAACCGCAATTTGTGATGCACTTAAAAATTACATAAATTTATTAAAAATATTTATAAATACTAATTTTTAAATTTTGTATATAAGCTTGATAAATTGAAATAAATTTCATTTGTCAAAGAATTATTCAAAATATATAGAGTGGAATAATAAAACTTTTTTTCTTGAAGCAAAAAATATTTTCAATATTATTTCTTATCTCGGGTGTCAATGTAAAAGCCATTTATTTTTCAGCCATTTGCTAATTGTTCTAAGAAATCGATTGCGGAAATGTTACGATGTACTTACTATGGATATATTGGAAAAAATCCTTTAATTCTAATGATCAAAAAATCAGCTAATAAATGAATACTGTTCATCTAATTATAGAATTCTCGTTTCTTGAAAGTTTTCCATTTGCTTCACAAGCGAATCTCTATATCGGAAATTTTGAAATGTGTCACAAGTCATCTACTTCCCAGTTTCATGTTTGATACGCCACATCGAAGTATTAAAGTCATAACTTGATTATTTCCTATATTGTGAAATTCGATTGTCTCATAGTTGTTATCAATAGCTTATTTCCGCTCCTTTAAATAGACTCTCTGGAATATCTAAAGATTTCACTATTCTGCGTGCAATCTGGACGAGTTGTGAAACTTTGAATTTCGTTATTTTAAACCAATGTGTGTCTATATAGTATTTGTCTTTGATTGAACTATAAAAATCATTATTAAATAAAATAAAATATAATTATTTATTTATTTACAATATATTGGAATATTAATTATTTTTTTAACTGTAATCACATATTTTGAATTCACTTAACATATTTTGCGAGTGAATAATCATTTCTTATAATCTATTATAATAATTAACTACTTTTATTTGTAAAAAAGGAAATTTTAACTAATAATTTTTTAACAATTTTATTTATTTAATCATTTATTTTCCATTAGACTAAAAATAAACAAAAATATGTATACTTTTATAAAGGTTATCTAAATATAACATTGATAATGTAGAAAAAGCCAAGATGTGCAGAAATGTGAAATTAAATTGATCCGTTCTTAAAGGTGCATTACCTGGAGCTGCAGAATGCTTACATTCACCAGTGACTCAATCAACGAAGTTGAAAATGATGACAATTCTTTAAACCACCAAAGCTTTTAGTAACATAATTAATCGCTTGCGAATCACAAACCGCAAAATGAATCATCTAAGCAATAATCACATTATAGTTGATATTTCAATGAATTCTGCATTTCGTTAAATAACTTTTACAGTTTTCAAAGCTGTTCTTTAAAATATATTAAATTCACTCAGATCAATTTTTTGAAAATACATGAATCAGATAAATAAAAAAATAATTTAATTTATTTGTTATTTATTATTAAGACTGAATTATTTTCATTTTAATATTAACTACTTTAATATTATTTTAATTTTTTTTCTTACATTTTATTCTATTTTTTGTTGATATGTGTTTGTTCAATTAATGATTCGGTATAAAAAATTTATCCGTCCGATATTTCAAAATTTATTTAGTACCACAATCTATTATTTAGAAATAAAAATTGCCACGTGAATACAAACCACTTTTTTAAAACAACCTTCCCTGAAGCAAATCACTAAGCAAAATGAAAGCAATTAAATCAAAAATAAACTTTAGAATAACAGATGACGATACAGTGACGGTGTTAACACAATCAGCATGACGTTCGCTAGTGCAAACGAAGAAACATAGGAGGAAGTTAAGTGAAAAGAATTAGTTGTTACTAAATGCTAACGATGTACTTAAGAACCATGACGTTACTGAATTTCTATAACACAGATAAAAAGAATCATAAAAAGAAATAAGTCATCATTTGTTTCGAATAGATTAAATCCTTTCAGTATTATATTTTATTTTTTATTTTTTAATTCTTCCTTTTAAATCAAACAGTGAATATTTTTTCCTTCATATTTTCTTTTAAATACTTCTCCGATAAATCTAAGAATATGTTACCGTCTTCAATTAAAATGTAGAATAATTTGTAGACGAAACTTTTTAGAAATGAAGTTTTGTTATTTTATATGATTTAACCAATTATATTATAAATTGATTATATTATTTTAGCAGCAAAATTTAACCAATTCTTTTTCGCCGAAACAAGTTAAAAAATTGTTCTGTTACCATGCGTTGCTTAAAATATATAAAATATTGAATAGATTAAAATGGCTTATTTAACCTGCTCAATTAAACCAATAACAAGAATAGTGCCTATTTATTTGTATTATACAAAGAAAATACATCCATACATTTTTCATAATTAAAAAAAACTGAATATTACTAAAAATTGAAATCTTATTTGTCTCAGTCCGTAATTACAAATAAGGACACAAAATGAATTTTAATAATTATAGAAGAGAGTTTAGAGCATGTCAAAATAAAGCTTAGTTAAATTTGGCCTGATGTGTTTCTTGTTCCTTATCTCAGTATTATTATAAATTTCAAAATTTTATAATTTAAATTGGAATAAAATTCAACCAGCATTGCAGCTGCCATTTCGTAAAGTAAAAAATAAATAAATAAAATAATAAACATTTTCAGAATCATGAAATTTTATTTTCTACACTCACTGATTATGTTTCGAATTAAAATTTCAATTTTCGAAATAGATTTATCGATCATTGAAATATTGATTGACTTTCTTCATAAAAGAGCAAACGAGCTTGCAGACAAAACAGAACATAAAAATAAGGGAAAAAGCTGTTTTACTTTGAAAATTAAATACTGACAGGTGCGGATTATGATAAACGAAAAATTTATCAATGTCAGGAAATTCTAACGAGTCCTTTTAAACAATCAGGTAAATTAAAATTTTCAGACAAGGACAAATTTAAAATGTAAGGAAAATGTCTAATCAGTGATTATCTAGCATTTAATTTTTCTTCTATTGTAATTCTCAATTAATACAATAATATATTCAATTCATTTCCAGAAACATTGTTTTAAATAATCAATCTCAAGATTTATTATTTAAAAAATTTAAGAATTTTTTCAACAAGAAATTTTAATTCGAAGGAATTCTTATTCTTACGAATTCTTACGAAAGCAAAATGTTTTATTTAAAGCAGGTAAATTACACAAATTAAAAAATAAAACCTTCTTACATTGCACAATCGTAAAAAGTATTTTTAAAAAAATCGTTTGGTTTAATAACCAAGCAGTTTTCGAAATCGGAAATGTGTAAACGATCATATTTACTGAAAATGCTACTCAAAAAGTGAGATGCGATTTTCTAAGATTCAATATAGTTATCATTTTAACAATGTTTAAAAATTTTCCGAAAGTATAAAAAAAAAAATAATTTTGTGACAAAAGTGACACGTTTAAGGTAAAAATAAATGAATGACTACAGATTGGTGGGAGCTAAATTTTCAACATTTTATCACAATTTTAATGCATTATTACTAAGAAAACTCAGTGAAAGTGGTTTCCTCAAAACTTTCCCGCATACTCTCTAATAAATTTTTTATGCCATAGAACGCCTTACTTGGCATTAGCGTACAATAGCCAGGAAATTTTAATTTTTGGATTGAATTTAGTATTTTTACTGAATCTATCCCTCCAGCCTCAGCCAGTCATTTGGCAATTGATATCTGGCATGCAGTTAATAGTATCAAAAATCAAATTTATAACTTAAGACATGTTTTTCTCCACCGATTAAAACAAAAATTTGGCACAAAACTGCACTTATAATCTCAAAATCCCATACCAAATTTGATAAATTTAAGTCATTTACATTTTTGAATAACAACGTTTACATGTTTCTGAAAGTACAGACCGACATACAGTCAACCCTTTGTTCTATATGGCTCAAAATTTGATAAGTGTCTATATTATAGATGTTTAACCTGTATACCTAATTTCAGCTATTTAGCTCTCTTCGTTTTGTAGTTACTAGGTTGAATTACTTTCGAGCAGCAGGACAAACGGAATTCTGAACAGATTTTACTCAAAATTTGATAGAAATCTACAAATTTCGTGTAATGATCGCATACCAAATTTCAACCGTCTTATTCAAATCGTTTTTGAGTTATTTTTGTTACAGACAAACGGACATTTCCTAAAAACCCAGGGAAGTCTAAAACGTGGAGATTCTTCAAAATTTCGAGTTCGAATGTTTTGACTATTACTATACTTTCTCTATACTACGTATAAGAGAAGGTCAAAAGGAGTGATTTTATTCCTTGTCAACAATTTCTTTTGTTTTTAACATCGCTTTACTTTTAATTCTTATGGCAAATGGTTTCTTTTTTTTTAAGTATATAATGAATATATATATATGCGTATGTGTGTGTGTGTGTGTGTGTGTCTAAGATAATGACTTTTGGCCAGGATATTCCAGAATTTTAAATTAAACTTGTTTTATTCTAATTATTCAAGTCTCTTTAAACAAAGATTAATCGTATTTCAATCCACGTTTACAGACACTCCCGAGATTTACCTTGTCCGTTACAGATGGGCAGCAAAAAATATACAACCTTTTCCTAACAAATGCTGAATACAAAATATCTCACAGTTCGAGAGAGAAAGAAACCTTGAAGAAATATATATTATTGCATCGTAATTATTAAATTCACACTTTTCGAAACAAGGATCGCAATACATATATAATATTTTTTCCTTTTTGAAGCACGAAGCACGGTCTCGGTACAGCCATAAAAAATAGAAAAAAAAAAACTGAAATAAAATCGAACTTGATCAGTGAGCAGCTGCATCTACCGAAAGATTTATCTCTTGTATATATATTTCTGCAGCTATCATAAACACGCGGTCGTATTATCACCACCACATTGGCCTAATTTCCATTGAGAATGCATTTTTATTTATTGGAACTTGTAAAAATCTTGACAAACTGTTACGTCAGAAAGAAATAATAAAATAAAGAATTAGAGAAGTAGTGAAAGAATATAATCGTTTTAACTACTTCATCCTGATGGGATGGCGGTAAGAAGGGTTTAATTAATAAATGAGCAAGCAACTAATTCGCGATTAAATTATAATGATTTAACTAGACTTATTTTGCTGATAGGTTAAACGTTAAGAACTTCACTAAAAATTAATCGATTTATTTATCAAATGCTTTTAGAATAAATCGAAATAAAAAATGTTATGGACTTTTCGGTCAATATTTTTTTCTTTAATTTCTTTGTTTTGTAAAGAGAAACGTTGTTCTTTAAAGACGAATATTGATGATGTAACGATCGGCGCCATCTATTGGAATAGCAAGAAAATTTTAATTTCCTGTTAATTAAAAAAAAGAAAAGAAAAGAAAAAAAGAAATAGATAATGAACGCTAAGAGAGAGGGAGAGAGACGCACGGATCCGAAGATGATATCTATTTTATATTAACTAAATAACATGCTTAATATTTTTAAATTAGTATTTTTATATGTGCACAATAGTATAAATTAATGATTTGTACTAAAAATATTTCGACTATAGATTGTGATATTTAATTTTACATTTATAGTAAAATCTCGATAATCCATGGTTCTTAATCCTAAAATGCTGTTAAAAAATTTCCATTACTAAAAAAAGGTGTTTTAACTCCAAAAAATAAAATACACTTTTTTTCATTTTGTAAAAAGTAAATAAATAAATGAAACTACAATTTGTTAAGTACTGGAAGATCTACTATTTATTAAGTTATAATTGCACGTTACTATAAAAAAATTGAAAAAAAAACTTTTGCGTTAATTTTTTTCGTCATTTATATCTATGAATTACTACAATTCCACACTTTTTATTCCATAATTAAATTTTTGAGGTTCCAGACCAACAAAAATTAACGGTACTTCATCATCATTTCTTTTATTAACCTTGAGAATATTTTTTCTAATTAAAGCTTATCACTTTTTTCAGTAATTAAAATAGCTTTATGTACTTTAGTCTAGTGAACATTTTTCGATAAATAATCTTTTCATGTGTGCTCTTATTTATATTCAATTTTTGTTTAATTCTGTTAAATCAGAATTGATATCCAGGATTATTTAATGCCATATAGAGGGCAATATGAAACAAACAAATATAATTAAAGCAAAATGTTCATTAACAAATTATTCAGTTTACTTTACTTTTACAGTTGGATTAGAAAAATGATTGCTTTCTAATTAATAAGGAAAGTAAAAAAAAGCATAGATAAATAGATTCTTAATTTCTTGACGGATTTGGTTCAAAATTCGATGCCGAACTAAATTTTACTTGCTAAATTTATGTTCCAGATTTTATCTATCTAGCTTTTTGCGTTTTATACTATCGAGTTTTCTTGTAATCATGCAATCGGATAGACAAACTTCATTTGAGTGGATTTCTTTCAAAATTTGTAGTTGGGATTTTTTTGACGATTACAATCCTTTTTCTTTTTATACTTCGTAATCAAGAAAACAAAAAACAAAATCATTCTCCCCCTCCATTTTTTTTCACCCTGACCTCATTGAAAAGCCTCCTTAAGGTCCGAGCATTGCCTCCTGGTGGTAATTACATCTCTATTATATTTACAGTAAAAAAAAGAAAGGAAAGAAATATGTGCTCGAATTAATAGAAAGCAGATTTAGCAACTATTTAGGGCCACTCGGCTATCGGGAAACGTAAGAACGTCATTGAGAAAATGAAATTAAAATTTTAATTAATTAAAAATTAAGCTGAACTTTGACGTTTTTTCGCAATAACTTCCGAAATTATTATTGCACAAAAATCAATTTTACATCGTTCGAAATTTTTAAAAAATTGAAATCCACTATCGCAAATTTCAAGTTATCATGCGAGACCATTATTATTTTTAATCATTGTTTGTCTTAATTAATTAAAATCATTAACCAGTTTAAAACGGTTCGAAATAATCACGTGACTATCATATTATGTATGCATCTATATTAGAAAAACGACGTTTTTTTTTTTTTTTTTTGCTCACAAAATCAGTCGAACTCCAAAACTTTTCTCGAGGTCAAAAAAAGGTTTTCTTGCTAAAATCCAGTTTAAACTGACATGTGACTATTGTAGAGCGCAATCGTTAATGTTTAGAAAAGTTAATGTTCCCTCCCCCCATCTCAAAATTTTCAAGGGTTTTTTTTTTTTTTCCCAGCTAGAAAAATTTGAAATGGAAGCTTTAAAAAATTATATTATTATTATCATTAAAATATATACATAATATAGTACACCTTTCGATACTTACCTCGCTGTTTCGTGTTGATTCCCATTTTCTTCTTTGTGCTTCTTAGGGCAATAATTTCTTACAATCTGCCAGACCTTATTGGCTAGACAGGAGAATTGGGTACATGGCCGACATTCGTGTCAAGTAATAACTTTTTGTGACAAATGTGACAACCATTATCATTTTCTAATAACCCTAAATGCGAAAAATTGATGCCTCAAAAGCGATAAATTGCCAATTATTTGCCCACGCAATTTGGGCTTCAATAACTTCAAACCAAAACAACACCATGTTCTCACATGATAAAAATTGTCTTTTTTAACGATACCAATTTAATTATCGTGCAATTTTCTTCAAATTTTTTTAAAATTTTATTTCTAACAATAGTTACTTAATTGCTCAGAAATTCAAACCTTTCTTAGTGTTTCTTCAAATATGACTTTTTTCCATTATAAAAAACTAAAGAAAGTTTTGTTTAATATCTGAGTAGTGTAAAGGGATGAATAAAAAAATTACATCAAATTTTAAAAGATAAATAAACTGCGCTTTTCCTTTTTTTTTAAAGTGCTATGATGCCGTAGGACCATGGGATTTATCTTTCCTAAAAATGAGTGAAGCATATGAAAGACCTTTAAAATAGCAAATCTTCAAAGCCTTTCATTTGATAGAATAATAGCCTTGAAATTTTATCTAATCGGTTTGACTGAAAGTACATATATTCAATATCTCCGACGAAACACTAATTATTAAATTATATATATATATAATTAAATGCATGTTTACTATATATTGGAATACTAATTATTCATTTAACAAGCCACGTGATATTTTACTTGATAAAACCTATAAAAGAAAAATGTTTAATATTATATTTGCATGGAGTTTATAATTTCATTCTGTAAGAGATATTTTTCATATTTATTTAAATTTTTTCACACGGCCTTTTAGGAAAGATAATATCATAATATTACATGATAAGGAAGATTTAAATAATACGTGCTAAGCAAGATTTAAAAGCCTGAGATATAATCACTGTAGATTTTATCAGCATGTAATATAATTTCAAGGCCTAGAATGTCAAACATGTAATTCACTTGAATATCCCCGTTGCATAAATATTTTGATTTCAGATCACGTTTCAAAGATATTTGAAGAACTAGTTCCATCTGCAGTTCATTAGAAATTGATACGCGTTTAGTTTCTGTAAACTATACCCTTCTCGTTCAATTAAGAGGGGGGGGGGAATCAAAAATTTCAACACCCCTGAAACGTGCGAAGAATGAAATTTCTTTCTTGGCCTTGACGAATCGTACTTCGGAATCTATCGCATTAAACTGCATTTAAAGAAATTTGCCTTAGCGTAACGTGCATTTTTTTTTCCATCTTCCTGTTGCATATGTAAAAATATATGTAACCGCGAATATACCGAAATCTATTTTATTTATTCGTCAGCGGTGAGTAAATGCAATAGAATTTTACTAATTTGGCGACCAATTTGTTCGCCAGAATATCAACTTGCCTAGCTGTTAAACGGTGCATCTTGATTTCCACTCTTGAACCGCTCTTGAAACCGCTCTTGAAACGACGCCAAGAATAATGCCAAACTAGAATTATTCGCATTTAATTTGTGGCATCAGTATCTCCACATCTTGTATCGTTTCTCTTAGTTTGGCCACTATTGGCTATTTTTTTACATGATTTGGCGGTTTAGCGTCGGTCGCCGTGGAAATCAAGATGTACCTGTTCAGCGATTAATATAAAAGACATTTATTTAAAATTTTGCTGTAAAACATGACTTTAGCAGAATTAGTCTATTACAAATTACTGCGCATGCCAATTTAAAAATATTTATTGAACGAAGCAGAAACGGAACTGAAAATCCTATTTCAATGTCCAAAAAGTGCATTTTTTTTTTTTTTTTTGTCATAACCTTAATTTTGACAAAATCACGAAAGTGGGTGATCTGATGGAATTGCTTTGAATTTCTCACAACTATAAAAATATTGTTACAAATCGTATTTAAAATTAATTTTGAAATATATTTATTAAAATTAAAGAAAGAAATGTACAGAAATAAATTTGGTATCACTAAAAAATCTGATTTGTATATTTTAAGATGGTTTAAAAATTACTTTTGGGCGATGATTTTTTTCGAAGATATCAATGAAAAATCTCAAACTCTTACTTAATTTTTAATTTTATATTTCAATCAACTTTTGAAAAATTAAACAATGACCTTCTTGTTTCGAAGAGCACATGGCCGAATTTCACCAAAAATCGAATAAACACTGTAGATTTGCCCGGCTTAGCCTAATTGAGGCCCAGGGCAAAAACCTCTTTGGGGGTCCCCCTCTGTCTTTTTTGTCTTTGAAAAGCAATGTTAAAAAAAGTTCATTAAAGAAGAAGACGTAAAATAAACTTTATGCCTATTTGGGGGGCCGATGTGGGTGCCCGGGACAACTGCCCCGTATGCCCCTGCCTTAGTCAGGCTCTGTAGATTTGCATAAAGGACATAAGAACAAATATATATATTTATATATTGAATAGAATAGAATTTTATTATTTTCAGTTTTATTTCCGTATAAGGTCAAAAAATATTTTTTTTTTTTAAAAATCGGAATCTATATGTAATTGCCATTTTCTAACCGTGGATAAGCTCTATAATCTAATCTTCCATCTTTCTTCTCTTCGCCCTTTCTTGTATAAAAAGAATAAGAAAAAAAATATTGTAAGCTTAAAAAAAATCCCTACCTATGGACTTCAAAGATTCTCCACATTTCAGTGTTTAGTTTAGTTATATCAACGCGCCGTTTGAAAGTAGTGTTAGAACAATTTGGGGATGGACGTCGCAACTTTTCACAGACATCAGATGACAAGAATGATACTACAGCTGACATCCCCTCTCCAAACTTCCGCACCACATCAGCAGGGAACATTACACGACAACTGGCTTGGCGTACATCATACCCGCTTCCATGTCAGTTCCTGGTTGGAATTGGATCTAGTATCCTCCATCCCTAACGCTGTGACCTTACCACCAAGTCCGCACCTTTACATTTGCCTGAGTTCAGGAGAAAGAAAAAAATTATGTCCATCCTTTCGTCTGTGTGAATTCGATAATTCATAAGAGAAACGAACTCAATTATAATGTTTTGTTTTGTGTTTAAATCATGTATTAAATTTCAGAAGAAACTCTACATATATGTCTATCCGTCCCTGTGCATGTGAAAACAATATCTCATAACCTGAGCGAACATTCGCATTTAGCATTGGAATAATTCCTTTTATGGCTTCGAAATTCGAAAATTTTAGGTTACTTATGGATAAAGTAGTTTAAAAGAAACTGCTATCTCTTGATCAACATTTATTGCAGCATTGTTACTTTATGAGCTGATGAATTGGCGTGTTACTGTCAAAATAGTCATATATTTATGTCACATTTTAAAGCCAAATATGATTATGGGAGAAAAAAAATAATACCAAGCTCAAGTTTCTATTGCTAACCACTAATGACGGCTGAAGGTAAAACTAGCTCCAGGCGCCAGATACGCTTTCTATGGCATCAACCCTTTCTCAATTTCGAAATGACCTTGACCTTGACGCTTTGAGAACTCGAGCTATTTGAAGCGGCAGCATATTTCGTTATTTATTATTTCGTATAAATTATCTATTATTCATATCTCTTGGATAGTTCAATTCACCCAAAAAGGTGTATGGTGTATGGGAGCCACTGAGCGAAAAACACATACACAAAAAATTTATAAAATGAAATTAAAATAATAAAGGGTTTTAAACAACTTCTATAATTATAATGTCTATGAACAATTTATTATTAGGATATAAGTTTAGAAATGTGTTAACAGAAATCTCGGGTTTTGCAACTCAATAATTAACTTTCTTAGAATAAATTTCTTAAATTATACCCACTTTTCAAACTGCTAATAAGGTCGCTAGATCGGATGATATTATAGTTTCAAAATTGATTAGACTGGTTTTGAACTAAATATACTGTCTGTAAATGTACTGACAAATTAGGTAATATAATTCTTTCAGCATTTAATAATTTTTTTTTCGCTTAGTTTTATTATACAGGGCCAAACGTAGTCATAGTAGGCTTGGAATAAATTGAGAGATAAAATTACCAGTGCGAAAGATGGAAAAATTATTGTGGTGAAGCTTATAAACCAGATAGCAACCACTGGACACTACCTTTGTCTAGTGGTCTTGTTACGTAGCTACAAACCCCAACGTTGCGAGATCTGTCCTCACCAACCTTCTTCATTGGTGACCCGGACGTGATTTGAACACGCACCTTCCTCAATGTTAAAGTTGTATCCGTTAACAGCCGATAGAAACATAGGTTAAGTTATATTTAAACACGGTGAGTATTTTCTCTTCAAATTTCTTGTATACTAATATAATATGACGCGTTTTCTGCTTCATGGCACAGAAAGAATATACTGAGTATGTATTTTGGGTACTTTATTGTTCATCAGTTGAACCTAATATTTAACACAGATTTATAATATTAGTCACAAAACAGTATGTCAATTTTCCTTTGTCTATGTTGCTGCGATTTCGAGATATCACAAACACGCAATTATACTGAGAGACATATGGTCAGACATTAGATGGAACGAATCCAAATTTGATATAGGTTGAAAATTCTCTTTGAGAAATTTTCGCATTTAATATTATCCGTCTAGCAATTTTCAATGTAGATTGAATATCTTTTTATGATAAATCTATGTACTTAATTTCACTCATCTGGCTATTTGCAATGTAAATTGAAACTCTTTTTGATAAATCTGAATATTTAATATCATCCATCTAGCTATTTGCAATATAAATAGAAATTCCTTTTGATAAATCCGCGTATTTAGTAACATCCATCTAGCTATTTGCAATGTACTTTTTGATAAATCTGCAAATTTCCTATCATCCATCTAGCTATTTGCGTTTTTAAATTGCTGATTCCTCATGTATATTGAAGGACGAACAGACAGATTTCCACAGATGGATTTCATCTACAATTTGACAAAAATCCCCACATTTAGAAAAAAAAGCCACATACCAAATTTCATCCCTGTAGCTCGTAACATGTTCTTAGATTGCCATTCACTCAGCTATAATTTTAATCAGTGGAAGTGGTCACCCCAAATCTTTCTCGCGTAGCCTCTAATAAAGAAACTTTCGCATTATTAACCATTTAGCACTGGCTAATAAGAGTTACAAAAGAGCCTTTAAACTTGCGATCTTTGACGGTTAATCGCTGGGATGCGGTTGATATAAAAGAACAAGAAATCGAATAAGTGTTTTTGATGCATTCCTTTTTTTTCTGATGATAATATCTAAAATGAGACACAAATCTACAAATGCGGTCAAAAAATCACATACCAAATTTCATTTATTTAAGATATTGCATTTTTGAATTACCGCGTGCACATTTTTGTGAAAGCACAAACCGACGGACGATCAACCTGTACACAGATGCCATTCAAACTTGATAAAAATCCACGCTTTATATGATAAAACTGCGAACTAAATTTTATTTATTTATCTAAGCTGTTATATTTTTGAATGATCGTATTTATATGCATGCAAACGTACAGACTAGCAGACGGTCAACTCTTTGATGTATTTTGTTCCAAATTTGATGCTTATCTACACAAATGTGTTGGCTACATACCAAATTTTAGCCAACTAGCTCTCTTCGTTTTGTAGTTATCGTGTTCACTCGCAGTCAGACAGACAAATTTCCTCTTCATGGGTTTCATTCAAAATTTGATACAAAACTACAAACTTGGTGTAAATGTTCAAACCAAATTTCATCTATCTAGCTGAAAGCGTTTGTAAGTTATCGTGTTCACAGGCAGACTGACAACCAGACAGAATTTCAAAAGCATTTTTGAGGCAGAAAGGGATCTGAAACTTAGACAGTGGTCAAAATAGCGAGTTCGAATTTTTTCTGACGATTACAATACTTTCTTGTCGTATTATTCATATACCAGAAAGTAAAATGTATTTATAGGTTTCGGAGATGTCATAAATGTGAAGATTAATCGAAGTGTCAAGATCGAAATTTTAGACGGTACAATACTTTTTCTTTTCATATTTCACACACGAAAATTTAAAAACAGGAGAAAAACAGGGATCAAAATCTCTTGGTAAATATATTACGCAAACATTCTTGAACGGTTATCAACTCAGAAATGCGTTTGTTAGTGGTTTACCAAACAGTAGACACTGAAGGCTTTATGGCGTCTAGATAAATGAGAAAAAGTTGAGCCTAAATGTCTCCACAACTCACTTATCTACTTCTTTATTATTGTGATTGAAAAGCTATTTCCATCTGAGTTCTGAAGGTCGGGCTATTTTTTAAGAAACAGTATTAATGCCCTTCTCAAGGTCAGGTAAAAGTTGAATTTGTCATTCTAATTCTACCTTTGGTATCGGTTATGCTTGCAGGTTTTTAGGACTTTCTAATTAAGAAATTCAAGAGCGCGAAATGAAAATGTGTTGTTTTTTTTTCCCCTCCTTGGCATCACATGAATAATATTTGGTAACTGTCTTATGTATCAGTTTTTGAGGCTGTACGTATTATTTAAACAATAGGAAAGTCATTATTTTTAAGGTATCGAACTAGATTCGGAGCCAGTTTTTTTTTTCTTTTTTAATAAACAAGGATACATAAAAAACTTGATAATATCAAATAACTGAAATAGCCTTGAAAGATTGCAATTAAAAAAGAAATATATGTGTAATGATATTTTAATTCTAATTTCAATTTAATTAATTTTCAAGATTTTATCTTAATTTAGCCCATAGTAACTTTATTCTAAAATGTTCTCTTGTTTCGTGATCCAATTCCACTTGCTCTACTTAATTAATTCAACAGAAGCTTTATAAAATTGCTGAATTGACAAAACGCCGATACTTTCACACGCTCGGCGTGAAGGGGTAAAAAACTGTCCAGTAAGCACATTCTTTTTAAAAGATCCCTGTGTTTCCCTTACATGTGATTGACATGCGTCAGAAATCCCTATCAGAATCTTATTAATATATTAGCACTATGAAGAAATGTTTTCCCTATCAAAATCATAGGTTATATAAGATCAGGGATAAAATGTCCAAGGGCTTTTTCCTCATTCCTCTCTGTGTCGTCCTGTGTGCTCATCGCTTGTACATTTGCCTGCTTCTTAAAAATGAAATAAAACGACGTCACGAACGCCAACGCCAGTTGATTTGGAGAGAGGTCGGGACCCGGTTTCATCCCAGTAACATCACGGAAAGAGACCGGTTCGGTGGTCCTGGAGTTGTCGTCTGGGGAGGCATTATGATGAACGGGCGGACTGAGCTCCACGTTTTCGACAGAGGTTCTGTAACTGGAGATCGCTATTGTCAGGAGGTGATTCTTCCCCATGTGCGTCTGTTCCGAGGTGTCATTGGATCACACTTCGTGTTTATGGATGACAATGCACGGCCACACAGGACTCATGCTGTTGAGGAGCTCCTGGAAAGTGAAGATATCACTCGAATGGATTGGCCGGCAAGCTCACCTGATTTAAATTCGATAGAACATGTGTGGGATGCTTTGGGGAGACGCCTTGCGGCACGATTACATCCTCCTGGGAACACCCGACAACTTAAACAGATGCTGATTGAGGAATGGGCACTCTTACCTCAAGAACTGTTGGACAATCTGGTGCTGAGTATGGGGAGACGGTGCGAAGCAACCATTGCAGTAAGGGGAGGGCATATACCATACTAAGGAACATCTGCTTGCTGTTCTTCCTCTTGGAGATACAACCATGTGTAACGATACTATGAGTTCAATAAAGCCTTTTTTTTGTTTAATTCCATACTGTATGCATTGTATTCATTTCTGCGCAACTATGCTTTCGCCATTCTTTCAGAACAAAATGCTGTATCTCATTTCTGAATTTCATGTCTCTCAGATGATTTCTCGTGAAGTTATGGCAAAAAACATACCTGTTGCTTAAGTTTTGCACACCAGTGTATATGGTCATTAATTTTTCAAAAAAAAAAGTTGTTCATTTAATGAAATTTCAGTTAAAATTCTTGTTTTTCTTAATATTGAAATTTCAACTAAAATTTAAATATTAAGAAGAATAAGAATTTAAGAAGAAAACAATATAAATAAAACCAGCGGGAGTGGTCTCCCAAAACTTTCTCGCATACTATATATAAAACTCGCCATACTAGAGAACGCCTTAGATGGCATTGGCGTACAGTAGTTACGAAATATTAACTTTTGGCTTGAATTTAACATTTTTAATAAATCTATTATGTGATCGTAGGTCAATTTTTTTTCCAAATTAATCCCTCTTATGCGTTAATAGTATTCAAAAATCGAATTTGTGTTTTAGACACATTTTTCTCAACCAAGGAAAGAAGATTTTCAAAACAAAGATTTGACAAAAAACTGTACTTGTGGTCACTAAATTCCATTCCAAATTTGATATATTAAAGTCACTGCGTTTTTGAATAATCGTGTTTACATATTTCTGAAAAACAGACTGACAGACAACATTTAGTTAAATTTGTATCAAAATTTGACAAGTGTCTACAATATAGGTATTAAGTCTGCGTACCGAATTTTATCTATCTAGCTCTCAGATTTGTAATTATCGTGTTAACTGATATTCGAACTGCCGGACAGATGGACTTCCTCTGAACATATTTTATCCGAAATCTGATAGAAATCTTCGAATTTTGTATGAAGGCCGCATACCAATTTTCAACTGTTTAGTCAAAGCGTTTTTGCTTCATCTCTGTCACAAACAGACAGAGGGACATTTTCCAAAAATGTGTATTCCGGACTCAAAGAGGTCTAAAATGTGAAAATTCATCAAAATTTTGAGTTCGAATTTTTTGATGTTCGTCTGTCTATACTTTATCTATACTACGTATATAATGCAAGTAAAAATAATTGACTTATTTTATTTTTATTTCACATATATACTATCATTTCTCAAATTAGTTAGAATTTAACAGACCACAAGATAAAAAAAAGTCACTTTAATAAATAAATATTTCATAAACATTCGAAGTTGCCGTTATTATGTTTTGTCAAAATTACTCTATGTTTTGAACTGAAAGTGACTGTAAAACGTGGCTAAATGAAATTACCTTAAAATCTGCAGTCTATTAGAATCTTTAAAATTTTTTGACGCATGCATACTAAATTTCATTAAATTTGATTCAATAATTTTTGAAATATCACATATTATGCGAAACAATCACAGTAAAAACTAATTTTCTGCAGAAAGTGTATTTAAAAATATTCTCGCATATCTAGCATCTAAATATGCTAGAAATAAATGCTGTTTCCAAGATTTTTTAAAAGCGAAGCTAACGTTAGTAATTTAGGGCACGTTAAGTAATAAGAATATAAATACTTTAAAATAGCATTTTTGGAGAATTTTAAGATAAAAGTAAACTAAATCATTCACTTTCCCCTTAATAATATCACTATTTCCGATTTTTATTTTTATGCATTTATTTATTTATTTTGTTATTATTAAAACTGATGAATCTGTAATTGCAATTTAAATAAAAAATTGTCTAATTTAGAATCTAAAATGTTTGATGTTTATTTTTATATCATAAAATAATATACGAGTTTTTCATTGAGATGCACCTTTTCAACCTAGACAGATACCTGAGCAGAAGTAATTTCTGATATATAAATTAACTACCCATTTCGAATATTTTTATATAAATAAAGGATTTCAATAAAAATATTTTGAATTATAATAATATTTTTCAACTTTTTCTTAATGAATTTGTATAATTGCTCATAGTATTATCTAAGAAAGCATTGTTAAAATAAATTTACAATTTCGATCTACAAACTACATATAATATAAAAAACAACGGCAGAAAATTACAGAACTACGCAGTAAATGTAAACATTAAGACGATATGTATTTATGCATTTTATTTTACTTTAAAGGAGTTTTACAATAAAAAATAGTAAACAATTAAAAAAAAACATTGCTTAAATAGTGTGTTCAATAAAAACAAATTTCTCTTCCATATTTGTACCCACAAAAAAAAAAAAAAAAAAAAAAAAAAACCCTTAAATTATCATTTAGAATTATAAATGTCAGTCATAATCACTATTTAATTCTGAAAATGCGTTAATGAGATTTTATTAACACTCAAAATCCGTACGCATTTTAATGTAGATTTTTAAAAATATTTCTATAAAAAAATCTAATTAATATGTTCTGTATCCTCACAAAAAATGCAAACATAAACTATGACAAAAAGAAATAACATTCCTCATAGCTTGATGGATCAGATTAATGTATACAAATGTAGAAAGCAAAAATAACTATTATCCGTTATTCTCCTGACATAACTAATGGAAATGAAAGATGAAATGCGGTCAATTCATGAGCCGTCGCGATTACGAGACAAAACCAAAGTAAAATGTAAACAAACTATGTTTTGTTTACATTCTAAACGAAGTTTTTAAGTTGCAAGGGAAAAAAAAAAGAGAGAGAAAAAAACATTATCGTTCTTTGTTTGTAGAAAAGGAGGATGATCATAAGAAAACGTTTTCAAGTTTCCAGTTAGCAATTCTAAAATCTTTGCAAGCATGATGATAAAGATAAAGAAAAGAATTTTTTAAAGCCTACATCAGATTGCGTTCTGTATTTTTTAGGCCTAACTATAACAATGCTAATTAAGACATTGTGTATACATTTTTATAAACTAACTTGTGAAAAATAAAAAGTGATCTAATAAATACTTTTAAATTAAATTAGATAAATACTGGTAAATTCTAAAAAAAAATGCTAATAATATTTAGAGTACATTTATTCTAATAATACGAACGAAAACAGATGATTTCAATATAAACAGAATATCATATTAAATAAACTTGCAAACTTCGAAAAGTAATTTTAAAGAAAAATTTTAGTTCAAGTTTTTATGTAAGAATTGAATTATATTATTAAAGAAAATGTGAAAAAGAATATAAACCATAATTCTAATAGGTAAAAAAAAATGTAGAAGCAAAAAAACAATTTATGAGCTTTATTTGCATTATAAACATCATAAGCATTATAGCAGTAGAATACAAACTTTAAACGATGCGGGTTATTTTATGTTTCACAGGTGAGAATTTTACAAACGCCGTTAAGCACATCAAATGGTATTTGGTTGCTTGCCTTCTCTTTCAATGGCTGCTTTCAATTTGTTGAATACAGATGGCCTTGAACTGCATATATATTTCATATATTCCCACGAAAATCAATTTTACGAATGAGATCCGATGAATGTGGTGAAAGTGGTGTAACTACGATAGAGCAATAAGGGCACGTAGGGCGTAAGAACCAATTCGGTGTATTTGAAAGAAAATTAAATTTCTAATGAGTTCTTATTTCCAAAATTTTTAAAAAATTAAACCAGTTTCAGCACAATGCGTGTAAATTAAAAGCTTTTAGGGGCTCATTGGGAATAAAGGCTTAATCGAAACTTATTGGTATTGCTAAAAGCTTATAGTTATTTCATGTGTTTAATAGAATAAATTATTAAAAAAAAATGGTATTACATAAATTATTTTATTATATTTATTTATTTATGCTTGAAAAGGAAGGAGTAGATTTTTATAATAAATAGAAATAATTTTTGATCTGTATTTCTCTAATACACACTAACTCCTAATTGATTTTTTTTATTGGGGCCTTAGTTAAATTATTATTATTAGAATGAAAAAAAATTGTCTAAGTTTAATATGTGACTTTCAAATTGATTTTATAAAATTTGTTGTCCTGATATATTTTGAAATATTCTTCTGGCACATTTTAAAACCAAGAGCTGTCTTTACATATTCCGATCATTGTGAAGTTATTTGTACTGTTTAGAACATATCAATTCCAAAATACTTTACATGTTATTATTTAGGTTTAATTGAACTTCCAATCTTAGGATTCTCGATATAAAGAGTAAAAAATAATAATAAATGAATAAGGGCCGCATTTTTAAAAAGAAAAATTGAGGGAAGGGCGCAGATTTGGTACATGTTCTAGACGTCTTTTTATCTAGGTACGCCTCTAGGTGGAATTCGATTTATTTATTCTAGTCATACCTTTTAAGAATACCAAGAAAGCCTTTCTTAGATTTGGAAAGGATTAATTATTTTATTAATTCTTATGGTTAATATTTTGTTAATTAGCTTGAGTTGCGCATGGAACACAGGTTTATATTATTTATTGTTTATGCAACGATAGCTGGTACGTACATTTTTGAAAACGGTAACGTACATTTTTGCGTTAGTCTGTATTTTAAATTGTTAAGAAGTTTACTAAATGTTATTTTTAAAATAACCTACCTGTAAAATGTTTTTAAACGAAATAGACTGAAAGAATTTTTTCTCCCAAAATATTATAACTGAATGTTAGGAAAATTTTATGATCTTTTGAAATAAAATGTTCATCTTTTTTTTTTAGGATTTTATTTTAAAAAAAAGTTGGGAACAAATCAATAAAATGCTCATTAAAAATATTTTTTTTAGAAATGTGTTATAAAATTTTTAAAATAAATAAAATAGAAAAAAAAAATAAAGAAGATTGATTTCGAATTTCTTACATTACTTCGAAAATAAATCAATGGGGAAAACAATTTAAGAAATGACGACACTTTGCTTTCAAAATCTGACTAATTGGTGATTATTCCACTTCAAAATTGCTTAGGCGTATGAGAAGATAAATTAAGATCTTAGACAAAGCAAGAAATGAAACAATGGAATACTTTGGGTTTAGCCTCTTGAGCGAAATGTAATGATTCTATAAATAGAATATTGATCATTAATGGATTAAAGCCCAAGATTTAAATTAGTGATTTAATATCTACAGTGGTGTAAGTCACATTTTCTTTGTTTTCCAGAAGTTAAAGTAATATATTAATTGTAATTTAAATATTGCAATGTCATCAATTTAGAAGTCTTTTGGATCCAAATTTGATATGGGATTGAATAAAATTTGAGCATTAATTAGAATTTTAACTTTTTTTTTTGTTGTTGTTGTTTTTTAAAGTGATTTGCACAGTGGCAACCTCAACTTGCCGAAATGAAAGAATGGAAAAATCATTCAGAAATAATATCTCATTAATTTTTCTTACAGTTTATGGAGATAATACAAATCAGTTCTACAAAAAAATTTTATTTTCATACATTTTTATTTAACTTAGTTTGTTTCATGCTAGCAAATACATAATTTTGAATTAGATTTTTCCCTCATTTCCAGAGTTCATAGAGTGTTGAAATTTTATACATTTGTGTTTTCTTTATGAAAATAAATTATTTTACTGTTTTTAGAACTAAATTAATAGTTAATCAAATCATTTAATTACATTTTTCTTTCATATGAGTGGCGCAGCCTAGTAGTAAAATTGAAAAGAAAAAGTTGATTTCAAAATTCCATTGCACTTATAATTGTTAAATCTAAATAAAGGAATAAAAAGTAAATTTTTTAGAAGAAATTTTTGCTCTAAAGCCGATTACTCTCATAAAGAAAAATCGGCCTCATTAACGAATTCCTTAATCTGCCTCATTAATCCTCATTAACGAACAAAAAAAGTTTTTTTAATGATTCCTACATGTACATATAAGTAGGATTATTACTATTGAGGAAAAAAAGTATTAAATGTCGTTATTTTAATGAAAAACATAGATTTAGATAAACCATTATGAAAGAAGATGTAGAATTAGTTTTTTATTGTTTTCGCTACCACAATATTAAGCCACAAAATCTGATTTTATATCTATGCATTTTTGGGCTTTGTACCCAAAGTTTAAAAAGCGGTGATCCCTCCAAAAAACTTGGAAGGTTTTCCCATTTTTATTTTCTTTTATATGTAGTGTATAAAAAGAAAATATTGTAACAGTAAAAAAAATTCGACACCAAGAAATTGACGAAATTTTCCATTTCAGCACGAAAATACGAAAAGTACCTCTCCAAGTACGAAAAATACATTTTTCATGCTATATCTACCTGCTTGTGGACACGTTATCTCGAAAACTTTTAGAGCTAGATTAATGAAATTTCATATATATATTCTTACCAAACTTAGTTTTTTTAAAAAAAATCAAATTTTAAATGAAATCCATTCACATGAAATTTGTTTGTCTGGCTGTCCGAGTACAAGAGAACAGGAAGCTATAAAAAGTAAAGAGCAAAATTAATAAAATTTTAGCACATAGGTGTAGTATCTGAAATGTAGCTTCTTTTCAGATTAACCAAATCTATGAAAAAAAAATTAACGATCTATCTGTTTGTACTCTCACAAGCTTCAAAACGATAATTCAAACAAACAATGACTTAAATAAATCTAATTTGGTATGCTAGCAACTGATTACAATTGTGATTCTATGCCAAATTTTGGTTTCAAACAGTCAGAAAAAAAAAGCATCAAAATACAAATTCGATTTTCGAGTACTAGTAACCGCAAGCTAGGATCTAATCATAAAGAAAAAAAAATGTTAAAAAGATGACGCTTTCATTTCAGTAAAAACGCTAAATTCAATGCAAGGATCTGTGGCGGATAGATATGCGCCAGAATAGAACCTGGGACCTTGTGGTTCGCACTCCAGTAACATGACCACGATACAAAAGCAATTGCTCAGGTAGTGTAGCTGTTAACTGGCTTATAAGCTATTCATTACAGACTCTCCCTCCAGTGAGTCGAACGGTATAACTGTTGATGTATTAGCTGTTGATTCTAATGCGCCTGTACTCATTTGAGTAGAGCCAAGCGTTATGGCGAGTGTGTCTGTGTGAGTGATTGCTGTTCTTGCGTCAAGTGAGTCTGACGACTTTGGTTGCGGGTAGATGGCGCCACAACAGCTGTACGAAAGTTGAAGGTTCATCATCCGAGGTCACAGGTCACAGGTGGCGGATAGATATACGCGAGGATGGAACTGGGACCTTGTGGATCGCAGTCCATTAACATGACCACAATACAAAAGCATGGGTAGCGTAGCTGCTAACTGGCTTATAAACTATTCACTACAGATCTATATTTCGAAAATTATTGTTCAGCAATACCAGTCAAGGGATTAATGACTTTACCCAAAATCCATAATTTTATGCGTGAGGGAGGGGATATTAGAAAGCATAGAAGAAAGTTTTGGGGAAATTACTCTCTCTGGTTTCATATTAGTCCCCATTACAATGAAAATACTTATAATGAAAATTGGAATTAAAAGTGCGTAATTTTATTTTGTATTGCGAATATCAAATGACAAGAGTTTTTCCATTTTATTTTTTTTATTCAGTACTTCAAATATCTATCAAAAATAATCAGAACGTTAAAAAAATTAAGATGAAAAAATCCATGGACAATTCATCCAATATTTGAACACGACGAAAAAAATACCTAAATTGGCATTCTTCTCTTTAAAATTTCGCTCAATGGAAGAAGACAGATGACGGATCAACATGCACCAGACTCTCATATTGAACGGTTGTTTATCAAAGTCGAGTCTCGAACCCGTGACCTTCGTGTTTCATAGCTGAACGCTCCCATTACCGTAGCAGAGTAAATAGTTCTGAAAGGTATGAAATGGCCTCAAGATTCATCACTCAGTTTCCACAATTTGCGAAATTTTTACTTTAAATTGTACTTGCATCTACACGCAGCTAATCTTATTTTATAAAGTAATCGGTGAATTTTGAGAAACTACAAATGTACTTTTTCTTTGTTTAATTATATTGTATTAAAATTTGTTAAATGCAGTGGAAGCAACAGGATGGGAACATTTCTTTAAGGATCACATTTCACACAAAACAAGACATTAACGCGCGCACCTTAATAGAATAGCATCTCATCTCCTTATAATTATAATCGCAATGCATTATAGGATGCCTAACTAATCAGGCATTGCCATCTATTATCCAAAAGATAAGACAGAGTAATGCTGTGTTCTGGTTTTTTATAGTTATGGAAACAATTGCAAATGCTTTCCGCTGCGTGTACAGTTGAAAAGTTCAATAGGCTCAGTATTGGACACGATAGCAGAAATTCATAGCCTTAATGTACACAAAATAGTATTTGCAATAAGAAGCAGCACATACAGAGAAAATTGTAATAAACTACCTTAACTACAAAAAAGTACTCAATCACTCGTCTGAGCTCAGCTCAACTGATTGACTCTTATCTTTTTATAGTTTCCTTGACAGGGCAAAGAAGCTTCTAGAAAATTGTCGTAATTTCATTCCTAATCGATCTATCGCCAAAACCAGGTCATTGATCTATCAGTGAAATTATCTTTTTTTTTTACCTTGAAAGTGACTGTGCAGAGAAGCAATATTCCAAATTCGTAAAAACATATTTGCTAAAAAAATATTTCCTTTCTTTTTAATTAACTTTTTGTTTTGACTGATAATTTTTTATTATTGAAATTAGACTGCAAACTGAAATGTAAACAAGTGATATGGAACTTACCTAAGTTCTTTAAATTATTATTCCGTAGACAAACATTTTGGCGAACCTTTTGTTCAAGAAATAATTTCTGTTCCTGTAAAACTGCAATCTATTTTATTAATGTTTCATTTTCAAGCCTTTTTAGCAGTCTTTAAAAATCGTGCAAAATATTTACCAAAGAGCAGATGCAATTCCTTGGCACTGTTTCGCGCATGTTTTTCCAGGTGTGAAAATACGGTTTCGCAAATTAGTTTCTCAGATATGAACAACGAATTATAAAACTGGGGCAGGATTTTGATTCCAACTCAACTGTCTCAGGATTAATTTCAAAGAAATATAAACAGCATGTTTTATTTGGTAGAGTAAAATTTTTCTAACATCCAGAAAATTATCGAAGAATGAAATTGCAATACAATTTCCTATAATTCAGAATATTAAAGTGATGCATATTCATCCATGTATTTTCAAACAATTTTAGTTACAAAACAAGATATATGCTCCATCGGGGGAAGAATTAAACGGAGCGCAAGTACTCAATGGTTCTCAATCTCCAAAACCTAGTTAATATTTAATTTTAACCTTTATTGAAATTAACATTAGTAAGAGTACTTAAATGAAATAAATTTTGAAATTTGAAAGATAACAGATTTATTAGTCATATATTAAAATTCAAATATTCGACCTTATGCACAGAAGGTCGTGCCTTATCAGTCTTCTAGAAGTTTGTTTAATTACGTATTTGTAGTAATGAGAACATTTTGAGCAAGATGGATGAATTTGGTATAGACATTATGCTACATTATTAGATTTCTATCAAATTCTGAATGAAATCTAGTCATTGGAAGTTTGTCTGTCTGTCCAATTGCAAGTTAACATGGTAACTACAAAACATAAAAAGCTAAATCAATAAAATTTGGCACACAGTTTTAGAATCAAAATTGCAAATTTGTATTAAATTTGAACTAAATCCGACAAAGGGTTGACCGTCTATCGGTCTAATTTACATATATGGAAATATGATTTCCCAAAAAACATAGAGAGTTAGGTAAATGAAATTTGGTATGTGACTTTGTTACTAAAAGTGCAGCTCAGAGTAAAATTTTGGCTTTAATCGGTTGAAAAAAGAAAGGATTTCCAAAATGCATATTCAATTTTCTCCTTTATGCTACGAAGCACAAAACGCTCATATGTAAGACCCTAAAAATAAATTCTGAGCATTCGTGGTATTAATAGTCTTACTCAAAGTTCACAGTTTTCAAGCGGGGAGGAGGGGGACTACATATTTATAATGAAGTATGCGAGAAAGTTCTGGAGAAAGTTTTATCATTTATCAAAATCTAAAATCTTCAGAAAAGTTCTTGCTTTTCATTCTTTATTTGAAAAGGTAGCATTTATTAAATAATACTACATCACAATATCTAAGACTTCGGTACCAAAATGAATAATGGAACATTTTATGTTTAAACGTAGATGATGACAACAAAAAATTATCAAAAGGACATTTTTTTATTTAACTTTTCCCGAAACACACACACACACACACACACAAAAAAAAAAACCCCTATTTTTTTTAATATTTAAATATATGAAAAAAAACCCTCGATATTCCAAAATGTTTGATAATACATTTCATATCTTAATAAATGTGTATAAATGCATAAAAATTTAAAATGAGTATATTAATTTATTCAAAATAAATAAGCTTTTAAAAATTAACTATAATATATTAGATGACACTTCAAATTAATTAACAGAAAATATTAAAATAATTTACATTTTTTTTTTTTTTTTTTTTGCTGCCAAACGATTTGAATATTTGAAGAATTTCCACAAATATTTACTTTAACGTAAATCTCCACACCAATCCATTAAAATCATATAATAACAAACAAACAATCATAAAACATGAAATAATAAAATTTATTCGTTATTTTATGTAATCAATAAACAAAGAACAAAATAACAAACATATAAACAATCGAATCACATTAATAAAGAAAAAAAATTTTAATCATCGTATACGTGGTTATCGTTTATTTTTCGCAGGAAACCTAAGTGCAGAAGTCGAAAGTTTAAAAATATCGGTAATCAGAATATTTCATAATAACCGAAATCAAAAATAGCTCTCATTTTTAGCGAGACCTAAAACAGGTTTGTCATTATCTACATTATTATCATCACGGGTATTTTCCCATCATTTACAGTTTCAAGGTTCCCATGACATAAAGATAAGATTACTGATTATGCATGAAAGTAAAAAAAAAAAAAAAAATTAAAAAAAAAAAGATATAAAACCATTTTAGTAGGAAGGGGTGGTGGGGGAGTGTGGTAGAAACAGAAAATAGATCGTTTATTTCATTTGAACGGGCTGCCATCTATCAGAAGTTATTGATACATTTATTGCAAATTTATTATTTTCGTAATTTAAATTTAATAATTTTGCTCATTGTATACACTTTAAAAGAATTAATTATTAGTTAGTAGTATATAATTCGTCTACTACAATTTAAATGGCCTTAAATTAGAAATATAAAAATATGTAAGATAGTACTTATTTTGAATATTTTATTTCCTTTTATTATTCATTTAAAAAATTATCTTGAATATTATTAAATTTAATATTTATACAAGTACAATAAAATAGCATAATGATAAATTCTTATTACTCTAATACATATAAAACGATTATTTTTAAATTCAAGTAAGTTTCATATGAATTAAAGAATGGGATTGTATTTTATAGTTCATACCGTAGATGGCAGCACATATTCTATATTCGTTTGTAATGAAATGTGTTGCTTCAAAAACGATTTTATGCCAATGTACGCGAAAAAGTGTTTCGAAAATGTTCTTATAATTTTGAGATCACTTAAAAGCCTAAAGTGTTTTTTATTTTTGTTATTTTGAAGATAAATATTTTTCTATTAAGCTGTTCTCATTTCATTTCAAAGTGAAATTGTAAAGTAAGCTTTCAAGAAATTGAATTTTTATTATATTGATCTGATATTACATTATGTACATACTGAAATAGTTATCGGCATAGGAGTATGAAACGAAAATTTTATGAGGTGTTTTTTTTTTTTTCACAATGATTAATGCCGATCATATGATTAAATGCCTTATGCGTTTCTTTAAATAAGAGAAAAAATTTGTACAAATGTGAACAGTATTAGATATTTACAACTCAAGAATTATTTAACATTCCATCTTCTTGTTTATCAATACTTTATTAAAAAAAAAGTTTTAAAATGAAAAATGTATTTGAATCATAATTTACAATCGAAGTTCGAGGTAGCGTGGCCGAGTGGTCTAAGGCGCTGGTTTTAGGCACCAGTCTTTCGAGGCGTGGGTTCGAATCCCACCGCTGCCATGTGATTGTTTTTAGCATTGTGAATCAAAGGGTTACTGTGTAACCAACAAAAGATTGGCTGTGATGTTCATTACATGAAATGAAATTGCTGCAAAGAATAATTAGTTGTTCCTTTTTATATTTTAATATGCGTGGGAAATCTGAATAAATATATTTCTATACATACATTAATGCCTAGAGTCAAATAAAAAATATATACATTTTAACAAAATTACTAAATTAAAAAAAAATTAATTATCAACATGTTGATTATATTAAAATTCTAACTAATTGACCAATTAATTTATTAAAAAAGTAGTATCATTCTGCATAGCGCCGTTAAATGTCTAATTTATCACTGTTGTTTTGGAAATATGCACTTTTAGTATTATATCTGTCTATAAACACGGCACTACAAAAATGCTTTGAGCTAAACGGATGAAATTTATCTTAAATGTATTAACACCAGATTTAGGAATAAAATCCATAAACATATATTTTATTTTTATTTAACATATATTTTATTTATATTTAAGTGCAAGGGAACACGATAGCTATATAACATAAAGAGCTAGATTGATCAAATTTGCTGCACAATTTTAATATCCAAAGTAAGATCCGTATCAAAATTTAAATCAAATCGAGGAATTTATCGTCTGTCGATCTATAAGTTTCCATGCAAGTAGACGCGATAGTTAGTGTAAATGAAATTTGGTGTATAATTTTGTTATTAAAATTGTAATTTTCTGTCAAATTGTTGTTTTAATAAGCCAACAAAAAGACATCGAAAATGGATTCTCAGTATTTTTTTCTTCTCTAGAATACTTAGCACAAAACACTCATGTGCAGGAATCTAAAAATAAAAATGTGAGCATTCGCGACGTTCCTGCCTAACCTAAAATTCAGAATTTTTATGCGACGATAGACGAAGGGGGGGGGGGGAGAATCACCTTTGTTAAAAATTATCCGAGAAAGTTTAGAGAGAGATCAGTCTCGTTGGTTACGAATGAAATATTGTTCTGACAAATTAAGTATTTTATATGCATATCAGATGATTAGAGTTATAAACAATTTCAAGCTGTTATATCATTGTTGTTCAGAATGAAAATATTTTCATGTCGTGTAATAATAATCTTAAAAGAAATAACTGTTCCATTAATATTCAGAAATCTTCACTGTAATCTTGCAATAGTTTTTTTTCTTTTTTTTCCCCTCAGATATGAAGATGCAAGGTTACAAAATAGGCAAATAGGTTCTCGCTTGCCTGAAATATACAATAATGTAATGGAGATGGGAGTGTATTTGTGTTGATCATATTTCTGATGGCGGGACATCTGCATTCACCAAGGTTGATTAATGCATGGGCCGATGAAGGCTATTTTGTAACTGAGCATAGTATCCATGTTATTATTGCGGTACCCGATTATTCAGTTTTCGTGTACCTAGGCTGGTCAATTCTTCTTTGGTTTTGTTTCTGTATTTTTTAATCAAAATTTGAAGTACTGAAATATCACAAATATTGAAGTTTTAACAATCTAAATTAATTTTTTAAGGCTTTGTAATCTAAACTTCATAAGGAAGAAAATAAAAATATATTTTATATTTGTAAAAGACGAAATATCAGAGTGCAAGCAAGTGAATTCATTTTTAATATAAATATAATGCGCGTGTGTGTGTATTTTGATGCAAGAAATATTTTAACACAAGATATCGTAATGCGTAAAATACTCTTATCGTCTGCAGCATTTTCATTTTTAATTCAAATGGAAATATCAATTATTCCAAACGATTTTCTCAAAATGATTTTTAGAAGCTGATGAAAATTAAATTTTTCCTAGAATTATTAATATTTTTTAAGGTAAGGCATAAAATTTAACTAAACTGAGAGAGCGGCACCTCGGATATAAATAAATAAAATGATTTAAAATATTATCATTCAATAGTAATAGCATGATAAAATATTCTTTTCAATGTGGAAAAACATTAATTAATGGAAAATTATTTGTCGTTAAATCTTCACTCAAAAATTGCATGCGTAACAAAAATTTAGAGAAAATATTAGTGAATGGTTTTTGAATTTTCTCATAAAGGTCGCATATCACAAAAAAATATAAAACTGAAATTTTGTATGTTATGTATGGATCTTAATATGCAAAACTGATGTAATGGTTAAATTTCACTAGTCGTCTTTCCTAACACTAGATGTCGCCGTAATGTAAAGTTGCTGATATTTAACTTTAGTGTGGAAATAAAAAGTATAGTGGAATTTTTTGAAATACTTACATTGATCTTACAATTTTTAAATTTCTGGATTTAAAAATGAAACTCCAATTTAGTTTACCAAACGCTTTTGTAATTTTAGACAAATTTTCCAAGTACATACTTTTTAAGGATAGCTCTTAGAGTTTATTTGCGATTCCAGATGGATAAATAAATGAATTCGTTGATTCTTTTAACAGACGTTTTCTATTAAATTTAAAATTTATTAGTTATTAAAGATTGTTGTTATTGCTGCATTTTATATCAATAATTTCGAATTAAGGATACGTATCCAAGGAAGTAATTTATAATTGAAACTTATGAACTTATTAAACTGCCATTTTTGAAAAAGATAAACCTGCAGAATCAAACAAATAAATACTATAAAAAAAAAATTTTGATGAAATTTTTTGACAAAACAATTAATTTCAAAATCAGAAATGAAAATTATTAGTAAAGTCAGATCTCTCTTTTTTAAAAAAAATAATTTTTTCTTTTCATTTTTTAAAAATTTTGTATGCTAATATGACGTTTTAATATGTTTTATTTTTAGTAATTTCTGCGAGGGAAATTTTAATACCTCTTGAAATAAAGATAATTTAGTCTTTTAATTATAATATTGTATATTTAAATAAGATTAATCTATTTGTAATTTATTTATGATCAAAATGTGCTTTACAAATGGAAAATATGGCACATTTTCAGAAATTTTAAAAATATTTTTCCAATATCTCTAATTATTTAAAATATAAGGAAGGTTTAAAATTCATTTGTAATTCAAACTTAAGTCTTGATAATAGAATATTGGTACATAATTTAATATTATTCTTACGTATACAAGCACACGCACGCACATTAAATGGATTAATTTATATAATGTTAGTTTTTTTTTTTTTTTACTTTATTTATTAATATCAAACTTTTAGTTTTATGATTTATTCAATTCAATTTTCAATACATCTAATTATTTAATGTATTATAAAAATTTATTTTGGATACTGAAAAAAAACGATTTTAAATAAATAATTTCATTCTTTTAGAAAAGTAGTTCTATGACGAAAATAAAGCACTGAACAAGTTTATTCTTTTAGGTTAGATAAAAAGAAGCTCCTGGCAGCGGTGGGATTCGAACCCACGCCTCGAAAGACTGGTGCCTAAAACCAGCGCCTTAGACCACTCGGCCACGCTACCTCGAACAGAAAGGAGTAAATTAGCCAGAGCTAAAATGGCGTTTTTCTTGTTTCAAGGTTTTCACTTTTAAATTTTTTTTTTCCTCTCTGAAATTTAAATGTTTCTTGTTCAAAATTAATTGAATAATTTCTCAATTTTAATGGTAATTATTTTAATTCAGCATAATATTATTCGCATAGCGTATAATACAGCGAATGATTTTTAATTTCTTGTTATACTGAAATAAAACATTATTTTATTTTGACTATGTAGTGAAATTAAAAGAGATCGCGCAGGATAAATATTAGAGTGAAAAAATTTCTTGCTCGATAATTTTAATTAAAATTGATTAAATAAAGAGTTTGGATCAAAGAAAAATTGAATAATTATTCTTAAATGAATTAGTTTAAAATTTTCACTTAATATTGTCAGCATGTTTTAAAATTTGAGGTCGTGGAATATTTTTCTAACTTAAATAAAGTTCTGAAAGTATTTTTCAATTTGTAACTGTCACAAGAAATTATATATATAAAAAAATTCATAAAAATTGATTTTGAAATAAGTATTCTTCGCATATAATTAAAAATCAAATGAATTTTGGATAAATTAAGTTATATAAATTTTAATACGGGGATTGTAGCTATTACATTTCTTAATTTTTTTTCTTTTTTTAGCTACCAATACTATAACCCAGAAATTATATTTATATACGAGAGAGCAAAAGGAGAATACTCAATTAATAGTGTGTGGTGGTAACTTCATAAGCCAGATAACAACCACCGGAATGGAGTGTACACTTTTGTCTGGTGGCTTTGTTACTCGGCTATGAACCCTAACGTTGCGAGTTCAAATCTCAAACTTGACACAAGTAAATACATTTCCATATTTTGCAAGTTGCTGAGTATTTTTCATTAAAGTATACAAAAAATTAAATTTACGGGAAGAATCGTTAATTTGTAGCTGTATTTATTGGATATTTCTCAAGAAAAATGTATTTACGTAGTTATATTTTTAGTATGAAATGAAATCAAAGCGATAAAAATGAGTTTCATTTTAATAAACGATTGGTATTGCCTATTTAACTGCTTCCCAACTCCGACTCTTTTTTTTTTTTTTTTCTTTTGAAGGAAAATCGGTCTTTAAGAAATATAAAAATACCTGATAAAAATTTGTAATATATCGTCGATAAAACTGCTATCATAATGAAAAATTCTCATTTGATATTGAAGAAAATTGACGAAGGAATAAAGTTAAAACTTCAGTTTTTCACTAACTGAAATGCAATATAACTAAAGAATGGATTAAAATACAAGTACTATATGACGCATTTCATAATTTTTACCAAAAGGAAGAAATACTTGCATCTTTCTTCGAAAAATAAGTTTTCTAAAGTGCAAAAAATTGTACTTTGCGTAAATTTACCATGGATTTATAAAGAAAAATATATCAAATTGAGTTTTGTACAATTCTGCCTACGCAGTTGAAAAACTTTTTCCGTGTTCCTTCAATACAAATTACTTTTTGTACGTTTATGAATTACTTTTTGTACGTTGTATTCATTTTCATGGTTTTGCATATTTTTACTTGATACTTTTTATATTTAAATTAACTTTTTAAGAACATATACAGACCAATTATTTTACAAAATAGTGTAAAATAAAGGAAGGAAAGTTTAAAATTGCCGAATTTTTCTGAGTTCACTCCCTGAAAGATCCAGAGAATTTAGCCTTGAATATCAAATCAGTGAATTCTCCGTTATTAAAAAAGTCCTTAAATTTCCAGTCGCGTCCGAAGCATTAAAGAGAAAGAATTTGTTAAGTTAAAAATTGCACGGAAATAAAATGGCTTCACTGAAAAGCTAATTTTTTAAATTTTAAAATGGTATAAAAATGGCATTGTAAGATACCTACTCTAGTTATTGAGGGAAAACTTTAAAATTTTCAATTTTTGAATAAATTTTCTAGTAAATTTGAAAAACCTTAGAATCGATCACCCAGAATTAACCATATATAAGATTCGGTAATTTTTACTCTAACTGGCTGTCCTGCAGAATGTCATAATCTGCATAAGAATACATATCTGAAAAATATACCTGCCTAAATGTTACTCTCGAGATCAAAACCATTGAAAAGATTTGTTTGTAAGCGCATCGAATTACCGTGTCTTTTGAGTCGTATATAGATGTTATAAATGGGTACAACAAATTATTTATAATCCATAAATCTCCCAAATGTCCTATAGAATTTTAAATAAAACATTGTCAAAACAGCACATTAGATGGTAAAGATGAAACGAGTAGTTATGACTAGATTATATATGTGTGGTGCCGTCATGACAGCGCGCCAAAACCAGCGCCTCTAGCGGCAAAAGTACTGTAGCTGCCAGTTGAGAGTAGGCCGCGGTGAAAGACGTATGCAACGGAAGACGTTCGTTGCATAACTAGAAAGAAGACGTGTTTTGACGATGCCACTGTAGACGATAGCCGTAACGTTCTATAACTTGAAAGAAGACGAGGTGTCTTAATTAACTTTGTTTACTTCAGTGTTTGTATTGTTCCTGTTCCGTCCATCATCCATTAATCTTGTAACTAAATTCAGAATATAGTCATTCTATCATCAGTTGGCCGTCTCATCCTTTATGTGTTAAAACGCCCACAAACAACCTACATATGGAACGGGAAAAGTCATTAAAAAAATCGGAAAGTTTTGTTAAACTTCTCTTTAAAGCTCTAAACCCTTGATTCTGCATAAACTAAACATTACTAAAAGGTTTCATGTATGGCGAGTAAAAGACCAAGTATAATGGGAAAATATTTTACGGATAAAACTCAATCTGTCAAATATTTTTGGAGGAAAATTTTCAAGTTTGTTTAAATTGAAAATTATACTGGGTCCGAACACTTGCGATATATATTTAACTCGGTGGAATTAGGCTAATTATTTTCACTTTGTCGGTAATTCAAATTTTCTCTGACCGTTTGAGTTTTCTGCTGCATAATATTAAAATATTATCATTTGAATTCATTATGTTTAATGCGAAATCAAAAACTGCTTAACGCTTTTATTTCTGAGTTGTTTTTGTTTAAATTTCGAACCTCGTGTCCGCGGAGTCTCATTTTACGTGACAATGAATTCATTCAAGACAAATTTTTTAAAATTCTCTTTTAAAAAAAATCTGAACACGTTATGTGTATGACAAATGGTAAAAATAATAATAATAATAATAATAATAATACTTTTTGTTGTCCTATTGTTATATTCAAAGTGGTGCATCGTGTTTATTCATAATTCAAAATGATTGAAACGTTAAATTATTAATTCAGTCACTGAAAGTTAATTTTCAAGACTGGTTTGAATAAATTTTTTGATAATAAATTTTATGTAGATTTAAATTTTTTATCATACAATTTCGTTTTAATGCCAAATTGAGTCATTTCGATAAAAATATATAATCCTATGGTGTAAATCTAATTAAAATGGTCATTTTATTGAAACGTATAAGGAAATACGGAATTAAAATATCCAACTTTAAATATAAAAATAATGCGAGTCCATATATATTATAATAATGATAATAATAAAACTTTTTCATTGCTGTACGTAATAAGAACCATGGTGGCTAAATTTTAGACATTTGGCCAAAGGGTATTATGACCAAATGTTCTGGTGCAATAGTGAAGTTTGGAGGAGTGCCTTCTCAGAAGTTGTCTTCATTATTTGATTGAGGCTCAAAATTAAGTAATTTTCCCTAGCAGAGCTCTTGTATTGCCTTCGAATCTGTTGCTGACTTGGCCGAATCCAAAATTTGCGACTTTAGAATTAGTTTTGCGAATAAGGCAACACAAATCCTTCAACTAAAGCAGATGCATCTAGTTCTTGCATTGAATTCGTAGATTTCTATCCAGTTTTAAACAAAATCCATTCAGAGTAAATTTATCTGAGTATAAAAGTAAACCTAACTACAAATGTAATTAGGTCGATGAATAAAAATTGTTCCAATATTAGCTTCTAAAATGTAAATTAATTCAAAATTTGATGCAAAATCCAGGAAAGGAAATAAACAGTCGGTTGATCTGCCTTCTACGTCTAAATGCGATAATCTCAACCTGAACTACTGTAAAAATGAAACTTAGTATGATCTTTTTACTGAAATTATAGTTCTGTGTCAAATGTAAATCTACCGAAAAATATTTTAACTGTATTTCGTTTTCTTTATTGTACTTCGAAGCACATAACTCATATATGGGGCTCTAAACATAAAAAGCAACAAATCGGTGCGTGCAAGGTCCACGTTTTTATGTGGGAAATAAAGCATTTATTAGAGTATGCAAAGACGTTTTGGGTAGAGCACTCCTGATAGTTGATAAATTTATTTGCCAAAAATTAATGACTTGATGTATTTCCACATTTACCTTCTAAATGATTTTCTTGTTTCTAGGTTCAGTTTTCCGCATGAAAACAAAAGCAATGCAAACAGATGTCTCCATCCTGCCCAGCAATCAAGTCATACATGAGTCACTCCGGCATCGAAATCCATAGCCTTCTAAATGGATGATTTATAGATACCTGTGAAAAAGAAAAGCGATGTTCTTTCTTGTCTAGTACTATAGTTGTTAGGACTCAATGTTCCTTCGTTTTCTGTTCCGTTGCGTTGGGCTGCATCAAGTAAGATCACATATTTTATAATATTCGTCTATAAGAATTGGCTACATGGTCTATTGGATTTGGTCTATTTCTCATTCATTTAAATATTTCAAAATATGATCCTAACTCATCCAAAATTTTATCAAATATTTTAAAACATTTAATGCATGCAACTGTTAGGAAAATATGTGGAATGAGAACGGTTAATTTATCAATGCCCTGTAGGAAGAAAATCGACATTTGATTAAGACATCAAATTGATCTTTTGGCATTTTCTTTAAAATGGATTTTAAATGATTTAAAAACTGCAGTTTACAGATTTAATAAGTTCTCATAATGAATGTTTTAAAATGTTGCCAATTTACAAATGAATAGTTTCATTCGATTTACAAAAATATTAATATTCAATTTGCACCAACTTTTCGGTTAATTCTAGCATGATTTCAAGTAGGATTAACCCTTAATACAGCTTAAATGCTCAATTCTGTGCGTCTACAGGTTCAAACAGATTAATCTTGGCTCTGCTTCTATCGAGTGGAGTAGTTTAATTCATTCAAATAGAATTAAAAAAATTCAACCATCTAAGAAAAACATGTCACCATTTCAATTCAAATATACGGAATGCACGAGATAAATTCTTGTTGGATAAAATTTTAATTTTAACGAGCCGAAATTCATTTTTTGAAACTTTTAGCTTTTTAAATCTCATTAAGTACCTTTAACTCTTATTTAATGCTTACGGACATATTTAATGCTTAAGGACATTAAGATTTTTTATTCATTTCAGAAATACTAGTTTTGAAATTTTTAATCTGAATATTCTCAATGATAACCCCATTGTCTTAGTATCCCATGGTCAGAAGTTCGAAATATTTTTCACTTTTTATTTAGAGATAAATAACTGAAATAAAAAGTTGATTTAGAATTGTTCTGATTTATAAATCCAATTATTAGTTGATAAAAATTCGATGTCTGTAATTGTACCTCTTATTTCTTTCTTATTTATATTTGAAAATATCTATCCTTGTTTTATATAGAGTACATATTTTCCTAGAGGGATAGTTATTAGGAATTAAGAATTAAATTAATGAGACGCAAAATGAATTAAACTTGCTTTTAAAATGGTAAAATTACTTTTAAAATGGTAAACGAAATTTCCAGGCTAAAAATGGAATGGTTTATATCTGAAAAATACTTAGCATTTTGAAAAGATAAAATGAAGTTTTTGAGAAATATAAAAATTCTACATGCAAGAAAAACGCGAAAACTTTTCTAAAGTTTAAGAAATTGTTTAATGAAGTAACGTTACATTTCTAGTAAAATATTCAATTTTTCTTTGTAATACTTTCAGTGTAGTTGGATGTAATATGAAATGGAATTAGGAAAAATGACTTATACTGCACATGTCAGGAAATGTGAAATTATAGCAAGTGATTTTGTATTTGACTTAATTACAAATAGCATTGAGAAAACTAAGATTTCTGCGAGTCTCTACACAAACATTTTCTTAATCTGCATTTCATTTCTCTTCCAAGCATTGCTAAATGCATCTAAGCATAGAGAAAAATGTAGATTGTTTGAACGGTATCATATTGTTCTTGGTCAGTCATTAATCATTATCAGTCGCGTCTATCATGAGGGTCTCCTTGGAATCGTATCGCATTAAAATATTTCAACAATTCCCCAAAAGATTTCGACGTCTTTCTTCCTCCGGTTTACGTCAACTATTGTCTAATCTTTAACTGCTAAAAATTTGGTGATTTGTCTTTGTAATTGTCTCGCATCTGATAAAATATAAAACTGCCAAATTAGAATGAATATCTTAGAGACATATCTATTCTTAGAATAGATCAAATACTGCGTGCTGCCAACTTTTAATCCACTAGATGGATATTCGGGGGATAACTCTTGCAATTGGATATTTGGATTTCGTCTTAAGTCATTAAACTTCCAAAGTTAATTTTTTTGTACAAGTTTCATTTCCTATGCTGTTTTCTTATTTACATTCAGTGTATCAAATTAAGCAGGATTTTAGTCAATGCATATGCTCATTCATTTCATCAAGTTAAGAATTCAGAACTATGAAGTCCCTTGGCAATTAGACATTTGATTTAGATTCTGTCGGAGTATTTTTGTTAAATATATTAAGAAAATATTCTGGAAAGAAGAAACGACATTTTATGTAACTAGTCCATTTCTTTTTGGACAATTTCATACCAAGTTTTAAGTTTTATGCAAATTTGTTACTTAAAATCAATTGTATAAGAACCGATTGTATGTTACAAAGGTTATAGGAATTAACTCGATGATAGTTTTCACCCTGATGCCCTATAGCAAGTAAGCATTTGGAACCGATTGTTGTAATGCGAGAGTTGTGTACCCATTGTCTTGGGATTGGGTGTTTTCGTTTCTTTACGGCAGTTTGTGGGAAAACGTGGGCTTTGTTTAGATTAGCTTGACGTATATTTGCAGAATCTGCAATGAATAATAGAGAGAAAAGTGAAAATTTTGTAGTAGTTTGAATATTTACGAAATCAGTGGAATAGAAGGGCGGGTGCCAAAGCACAATATATAGCTGTCCTCGAAACTGCCGATATAAGAAGTGTTATCTTTTCTCTATTCAGTACTGTACTAGTCTTCTAATGGAAATGTGCCCCTTACAGAGTGGAACTGTATCAGTGGAATGTAATAAGTTTGACTTGATGTTTGAGTAAATCGAACTATTGCGAGCATGGCCGATATTTGGTATCCGAGTAATCTATATGTGAAAAGTAGCGCAGAAGTGTGAAATTATGTGGAACTGCAAGTCGTTTTTACGGTAAAGGGAGGAATGAGGGTTTTACGATAAGTCGAGGTTATGCGTGCGTGGTGTGGAAACTGGGCTAGAGAGTTGTTGTGGCCTGGGTAATGAGTG
>JAPMOR010050928.1:15822-31277 GCA_026543865.1 Argiope aurantia | reverse complement strand
TATTTTATTAGAAATGAATCGTACCTTTACAAGTCTATTTTTTAAGTAGATTCTTATACTTTTTTTAAGTAGATTTTTCTTAACCTATTGCAATGGTTCTCGTGACAAGATATCGGGAAAATTTCTTCAATTTTTTACCGATTATGATCCCTAGAACCCAAAACGATGCTTCGTTCAATAGTTGTATATGCGTATAACGCTTTGTCCATCTTATCTTGTGAACAGAATAACTAGAGTAATTTTGTTTGGATTTTAACTGGCTTGGAATATGTTGTTCGAAAGGTAAAAATCTTGGAGTTCGTAAATGGGCCATCTAGCTCAAAGGGGAGGGAAATGGTGAGGGGTTGAAATTTTCATTTCGTTATAACTTATTTAATATTGAGGATAGAAAAATAAATTCGATTAGCCAAATTAGTGCCTTATTAAGACGAACAACTTTTGTATTCAAATTTTTTCGATAATTCCATTGTCTTAGAAGTTAAATGCTGAAAAGTGATTTTCAGGACATAATTTTCACTGTTTCTAACGTCAATAATTTATGGTACCAGATAGTAACTTAAATGTAAAGGAATCTACCTTTGCCTTCTAGCTTGTCGAGAGAAATTATATTTTAATCGTAGCATTTTTTCTTAAAATACTGAATTTTGATTTTTAATCATCAGTTTTATTATATTCGATTCAAAATTATCTAAACCATCTCGCCCTTACAAATACGTTAATTTTTTGGAAACTTGGAATACTATTTCTTATTTCAAAATGCAAAGCTATTTCATCCTGTTATGTCTCATTCTTCTCTCTTGACTCGTTTCTTCGTAGAAGACAGTTTAACGATTCCAGATATCAGTCAAGCATAAAATAATTTAATCTATTTGCCAATTCATGAACACGTTTTTAATCAACTTTTTCAATCAACATTTAATTTCTTCACATTAAATTTAAAATCACTTCTAAGTAAGATTTGTACACCCACCTCATCCACTTAAATTGAAAGAGAAGGATGTTCTACATACATAGTTCAATTTCTCAATTGAATTGAAATGAAGCAGAAAACTGGGCATAAATAGAACCTTGAAATGCGCAGTATTCTGCATACGAGATGAATTAAGGGGTATTCCGAGTTGAAATCATGTAGAATTAATTGAAAAACTAGCAACAAGTCGAGTATCAATATTTTTTTGTAAATTGAATAAAACGCTTTCATTAGTAAGCTGGCAATAGCTAAAACACATTAAAGTTCTTAGAATAATAGTTTTAACTAAAGCTTCTAAATCTGTTAAAATTTATCTTAATGAATATGCCAAAATGGTCCATTTGTTGTCCATATATAAAGTATATTTTCACACGTAGATGTACTGAAAATTGGCCATTTCTTTTAATTGCAATGATTTAAATTTTCTTAAATGCATTGTAAACGTTAGCAAATAGGCGAGTCATGTTCCGCGATAGTCCGAATATAATCAATATTTTTTGTAATAATCCGAATGAAGGTTATTTTCTAATATGCCATGTACCATTTCTTATAATCAAATATTCTAAAATGATGTAGTTCCACTTGGTGTAGTCAAAGGGTATTATGGAGAAATGTGGGAAATTTCCATAAGTCATTGTGGATAAAGAAGAAAGAACGAATGGATATTAGGAATCCACTTAAAGTTTACATTTTCGGAATTTTGAAGTGCCCAGATGTATTCAAAGACACTACAAAATCCCTATTTTGCAATATTGTCTTTGAATGTGTTGTATACTCTGTTTCACCCAAACTTGGCAGTAGTGTATATTCTAGGCATGCCGAATCACAGTCGTTGTCAGGGGAACTGGGTTACTTTCAAGTACAAATTGACTAGAAATGCAGATCGCTGGCTAAACTTTATCTCGCAAATTTTTCGCCAGATAGTAAATATTTATTTACCCTATTATATTATCACTTTATCGGAGAATTAATTGTTTCCTTATTTTCATTATTTTTGATACATTTTAATAAATCATTACTGTTATTTCATTTCGTTTCATCGTTTCTTAAAAGAAAACCCTAAATCTTTCAATATTCGGTAAAGCGTAATTCGGCAATGTTTTTCGATAAGATATCTGTATAATCGTTCACATCTTTTAAAACTTTATCTAATGTTGGGATCTCATTTCTACGAAAATATGCATGGATTTTTCTTTAAATACAGGATAATGTAAAATCATTATATTTTACAAGACCTGAATGTTTACCTTACTGAGCCAGGTCATTTCTTTCCAGGGGTACTTAAAGGACTGGATGCCTTTATTTCTTTTTTCAAAAGGAAAACTGTTCATTGCGAAACACCTGTAAGCTGCGAAACTTTATCGACGATTTGATTGATAGGATCTTGAGGGTTTTCTCGGTGTCGAGAATAAACGTTTAATATGTTTCTGCATGCTGCACTTTTTATTGGTTTCACTCGTTTTGAAGGTGTGTACAGCGTAGTCGGTGATAACATTTTCACTTTTTCAGACATTTTAGAAGTGAATAAAAATAACGAATCGAATAAATATTCAACAATCAAAACTAATAAGTACTAATGTGATTAATAGTATCGAAAATATCAGCTGGTAAAAAAGCGAGAATAAAAAAGTACGAAAGATTATAACGGTTGCGAATTGAATGAAGCTGAGTTGGCGGAGACGTAATAGAAAAGCGCGCCAAATATTTGGCCTTGAAGACCGGTTCTAGCCAAAGTGGAATTCATTATGTCAATCTTTTAGTTTTTTTCGTTCGCTTTATTTACAAAATACTTAACAGATAAGCACTTCTAACTTGAGAATAATTTTAAATACATATTGATAAAAAAAGATTTCTGTAATTTATGATATTATTTAATAAATTTCTGCGCATTTTAGCTATTTTAAAGTTGGAATTGATGGGGAACTCTTTCCCAACGCGGAGCTTCGCATTTTCTACCTTTTACAATACTGCCAACTTAAGGTGAAACAGAGTTTAGGAAAATCGAAAAATAGCACAATCTTTCTTCGAACTGTTTGAGCCAATGACTCAACGTTGGCCGCGCTACTGGATGTCTGTTCTGGAACTTAAAATGAACTGGTGACGCTTGCAGAATCGTTTTGAGCCTGTGCATGACCTACAGATTTTTAACTACAGACTTTCTACGGTGAAACATGATTTTTGATATGCCATCTGTTCCATACACATCTTAATCAGTTTTTTAGATGTGCTAACAATAAAACAAAAAAATCTAAAGAAAGGAAGATCCCATCATTGTTATTTCTTGGATAGCATGGCATCCACTCGACTTTCCTTCTGAATCCTTCGATGCAATTTTCTAGATTCTCACTCAAAGTGCTTCATACAGATGGATAGCAAGGACTTGGTAAGTTGAAATATAATTTTTAATTAGCAATAAAATTAATATTCTTTTAGTCATTTATCGGAACTGCTTCCTTCATTGAGTATACATGGAAATTTCTGATTTTGCTAAGTGTAGTTTAGTACTATTAGATTAATTATATTGTTGTGCTTCAAAATAATTCTGAGAAATTTCAAACCCGCAAGATAATTACCCCAGAAAATGATTTCTTTCATTTCTATTGAATTCATTTCGACATTGTGAAACCTCCAGAAAATATTTTCAGAAAAACTGACTGAGATTAATGATCACTGCAATAACATTAATACTACCACATTTTACATTTAACGCATCAAGTGCATATTTATTCTGTATTCAAATATTTTTCCTTTCGGATCTCAGTTGATCAGGACAAGATGTTAATATATCTTTTTGAACATCATTCAGAGATTCTAGATTCAACATCGCTGTTTGCTTGAACCATCATTAAATTCTTGGAGCTCTACATGACTCTTGCAGCATTAAAATGTTGGAGTTGCCACAAGAATATTGTAAAGATGGCCAACAACTCTCGTCTACAAGAACCTAACAAGGAATATAATAAATTATACACAAAGGGAATATTTGTGTATAATTTATTATATTCCTTGTTCCTTGTGTATAATATAAAGTAAGATATTTTAATGCAAATTATAGTTGAAAAATCAAGCAGCAGTGATCTATGATGCATTAGACTTAGTCAGCAATCTTTGAAAGGACTTTCTTTATTAATACTGAATATTTCCTACCTTTTCAACGCCTTGAATGCTTGGCATTTTAATTAATATTTTCATTTGGTATGTTGCTTAAAAAAAGCAACGCTAATTATACTGCTACAATTAGATATCGAGGTACCTTTTCAGTTACTTTAGATAATTTTAATAGTGGGAGAAAAACTAGTTCAGTCCTCGATTTTATTGTTGAAAATATTATTTTCAAACGTATTCCCTTTCTCCTTAAATTTAACAAAAGGATTATTCCGAACTACCTCCTTTATTCTGTAATATTTTAAAGACAATAGCGGATGCACAATTTGCTGCTTATCAGATATACCTTTTGATATACAATTTAAAGAATGTAATTAACATGAGTAGCATTGTGTGCTTATTTTGATTTCGTTGCTTTCAAAGAGTTCTTTAAACGAATCATTTTTTTTCCTCCAGCAAATACGATTTGGTTAAGTTAATTCTCTCGATCTAAACATTGTGCACGTCACATTTTATAATAATTTTGACTTTGTCCATTGTGTTTTATTAATACTATCAGATGTTTAAAACTTCAAAAAACCTTGAAAGTAAAGGGGAAAAAAGCTTGGCGTTTTATTAATTTCAAGAATGCATCTTCGTGCTGTTTAAACGTTTTTATTAAGATTGCAACAGTTAAAGATTGTTTTGACCTTCATATGACAAAACCTGAATTGTAAAATGGTTTATTAATTAGCAGCACTTCAGCGTACAAATTTTATGGTTAAAATTTTCTGAATCATTCAACAAAATATAAATAAAATGGAGAGCACAATGTTGTTAATTATTGTCAATTCAACACATGCAATTTAACACCTGCTTTAATAATATTCCATGCATTTGCATAATTGTCAAATGAGAAATTTTATTCTTTTCTGCATATATAATACTCATTGCCAAAAATTTATACTTAAGGTTCATAGCATGCAACTTTAAAATGTTGGGAGAACTTCAAACTAAAAATTAATGCTATTTGCCTTTATGAATGTATCGAATTTTCAAGTTTTAAATATTCAATAAAAATTATCTTGATGATTAAAACTCTAAAATAAAATTTGGTTCAAATATTTTAAGCTAGAGCACTGAGCTAATGGCGAAAAAATTGGATATTAAGTGCTCACTATAGATTTTTTTTTCCATTAGGAAATATAAATAAATGAAAGTAAATATAAATGGAAATAAAACTATTAAAAATTAAACATTACTATATCAATAGTTTTTACTTATTTCTTAGTCTAATTTACATTTTAAATATTATGATATCTTGTAAGTTTTCTAATTCATTAGGAACTGGCGCTATCCAATTTAAATTAATTTAAGCATAATTAAGGCAGTGCATTGTCGTTGAGAATGTGCAAAATCTCTTAACATTCAAGAATATATAAAGGATTTGAACTCTTAATATACAAGAAGTGAAAGAATTCTTGATTACGAAATTCTAGATTTACGAACTTGAATGAAATGAAATAATTGTAATTAAAAAATGTCTAATTGTAATCTTCTTAAAACAGCATGTTATGAAGACTATAACTGTTGCTGATAATTTAAGGCATTTAAAGTTTGTACTATCTGATAAATGAAGCTTGATGTTGTATTTGAATCGAATTTCATATTGAAAATTCCAGTTATTGAATACTTCTGAATTTTATAAATATTTAGTGCTGAGCAATGTCAGTGTTTTTGTGATGATAAAAGTACTTTTTATGTTTCAATAATTCCGCAAGATGTTCTAAAATATGTAGATTCAATTACATTTAAAAAAAAGATTTATTTAAACTGAATGATAATAAGGTTATATATATCTTTAATTTTCATTGGAATATGTTCAATCTGATTTTTATAAATGTTCTTGCATATTATCCCCTACACGCATCTATCTGTTGCATCCATTTATAAATCCTTTGTCAGACTAGTAATTCAACTTTTACAATTAACTAAAAATTTTATCTTAAGGGTTAAAGCCATGAAAATGAATTATTTTAACTTTAATTTAATTAAATATTATTCAGTCTTAGGAGAAAAGTTTTTCGATGATTTATTGCCAGTGGATGACTGATCACTGTGCTAGCCAGTCGATCAGAAATCCACTGAATGCAGAAAAAAAAAAGCATTTGATTGCAATGTCTGATCAACATAGCAATTAAAATGCTTTAGGTAAAAATACTAAGAATTTTCTAAATTGATAAATTATAATTATAAAAAAATATTGACGCTCTTTTGCAAATGAAATTTAAATGAATTTAACTTAAACAATAAAATTATTTTTTATGAAATCTTAATTTATAACAATTTCTTAAATTAATAAAATTTTTAATTTATATTTTTCAAGATAAGAAAATCATTATATTGAAATATATTTCCAGTAAAGTGGTTGCTATGCAAATTAATAGTTTGTAGCAACGTTGTCAGGTGTAGTGTGGTGGGATTTCAAAGTGTTATGTTCAATACTCTTTCAATCTTAAAACTATGAATTATTTGTATGTTTTGTAATTTTTTTTATCTTGTGTTGACTTGGTTAAGTTAGAGGAACTGATAAACTGAAGTGTTTTCATATAACCTGTTATTCTGTAAATCTCTAAAACATGGATGGACCTTGCTGTATATATTTTAATCTTTAAAATCTTAATCATTTTTAAAATCATATTTAAAATTCGAACATTCAAAAGTTGTATTACTGATAGAATATAATTACGTGTTTAGAAAGTATCGTTAAATACCAGTGTGTATAATAAATTTGTCCAATTCGGACTCTTGAATAAATTACAATAACGTAATTTGATTTCCGATAATGCTATTAAAACTGTTTTTTTACATGCTTTAGAACATTGGCAAAAATAAAAGTAAATTCACTTGAATCTTTTTTTCAATCTGTAGATAATCTTTTTATAATTGCTATTCCTCCTTAAATACTAGCCGCCTTTGGCGACCAGCCGGTTCGCCAGTATTACCGCTCTCTACAATTTTCAATTAAATATTTTAAGTAATTGGTCTCTTAATAGATTCTCAAACAAAACATTTTTAATCTTCAAATTTTGATAGTCATACCAAACTTATACTGTTGTTTAGATCGTTTCGTTCAATTTACTATATATATTTTGCTAATTTGTTGTCATTTCCGGTAAAACTTCAACTTTAATTTAAAGTGGAAATGATGAAATTGCAATTAATATAAAGATATTTTTTAATAAAACCAAGCGTTTTATTTTTATTTATCATCTTTATTGTTATTTATTTATTATTATTGAATATGAGTATTGCAAACAGAATCGTTCGGTATTTAAGTCTTATGTGAACTACAAAATATTTTTCATAATTTATGTAATATCTCAAACAATAATTCAACAAAAATTCCTCAGATTCAACATAAAATTCAATTTTTTTAGTTTTGCTTTCAAAAGGATTGAAATGAAATCAATTATAATATTTTGTTTCGGCCTATAAATATATTCCACAAATTATGAAGTCTAAATTTAATGCAGTAAGGTAACATATTCTGAGAAATATTCTGGACACACCAAATTTTAAATGAATGAATGTTTCTATTTTCCACGATCAACTAAGACTTATTTATGAAGTTTTGAATGTTAAAAATTTAGAAAAACTCAATATTTTCATAATCTTATGCCAATTAATGTTGAGAAACCTGCGCGCTGATTGGCGTATTTTCTTTGAAACGATCGATGGAAAATCTAAAATTATCCTTTTTTTTATTGAATAGTGATATTCAAATTTTCATAAATCAGTCAGTTTAAGTTATTGATTTAGTTGATTGGAAATTAACTCTTTTTATTTAAAATATTAGTGTTTCATTTTGTTAATCGTGATTTCCATAGCAGAAGCTTTATGTAAAATCAAAAATTCGTTATTTATTAGAGCATTTATTGAATCAAGTTACATAAAATATAATCATTTTCCATTTAGACCATTTTAGCAGATCTGTGTCTTACTAAAGGTTTACAAATCAGCTGTGTGACCCTGATTTGAATGGATATCCTGTTCATATTAAACAAAACTTGCCTTAAAATAAAATAGATTTATTGGATTAATAATACAGAAAGTGTAAAAGATCATAAAATAATTTTTTTTAAATTTTTTTTAAAAAAAATATTTTATATTTTTTTCATTTCCTACAGACAAGTGCCGAAAATTATATTTTTGCAGATTTTATTTCCAAAAAGATTTAATTTATTTTTAATTGGAGCTTTAATCAATGTGATGGCAACACTTTGAAAAAAGCTAATTTTTCCCCCATTAATGCAAAACATGCTCGTGCAGCTTAAATTTTATTTTTATTTTGTACGAAAAAAATTTGTTGAAAAATATATTTAAAATATTTATTTAAAAATTCATTAAAAATAGAAATTTAATTTTAAGTTTAAAACATTGGTATCATTTAAAAAATAAAATTTTGATCTTTAACTTGATGTAAAAATCTTTTTTTTGCGGTAATATTTTCGGAAGTTATAGCAGAAACACGCCAAAATGCCGCTTAATTTTTAAATAAATAAAATTCTAATTAAAAATTCGAAAAAATAACCCCCAGGTGCACATTCCCGACCTCCAAGGTATACACGTGTCAAATTTGGTAGCTGTAGGTTAAACGGTCTGGCCTGTAGAGCGCCAACATACACACACATTGAGCTTTATTATAAGTATAGATTATAAATAAAATTTTCAAATTTATTAATAAATTTGCCAATTTGTAATATTTTAATTTAATAGATAATCTTTGAAAGGGATTAAATGATGAATTGCTATTGACTATTTACAAGTATGAAAATGTTCAAATCTTCAACCCTCCAGGAAAAATTGAAATCGGTTATAAGATACCATCTTTAAAAACATGAACCAAATTAAGAATGTATAAAAATAATTGTATTTTGAAATGTGCTTATCATTATAGGAATTCGCTTAAATGTATTGTGGATTTAAGTTATCCGTGTTATCTAAACATACTATGTACTAAAAAATATTTTATATTTTCAACCTGTATAGAATTCTTGTTTTAAAATAATGTATTACTTTTTAATGTTATATTTATCTTGTAGAATTTTTTAAATGTCATAATCCTATTTTAATCTTAAGTAATTTGTAAATAAAATCTTGTTTCGTAAATTTCTGTATTTGATTTTCATTTGTAAGCTTCATAAAAATATGTAAATATCTAATATAGAGAAAACCATCTTCAAAATTTTTTAAACGCTTAAAATTAGTAAAATAAAAAATGCTCATGTAAGTGAAACAATTCATTATATTAGAGCTGATAATAAAAGCCAAGTAAGTCTTTATTCACCGTTCTGTTTTCAAATCCTTTTAATTCGTTTCATTAATTTGAATTATGGTTCGTTTCGTTGTTTGTCTAATAGTTTTGTTGCATTTGTACAGTTTGTTAGAGAACATTGCTGTCTATACAAATGTCTAACTGCGCAGTAAACAAGATGGAGATACCGGACAATCACGAACAAGAATGTTAAGGACGTTGTGTCTTATAATGTTTGATGTCATAATATAGAAATCATGTAAAGCTGTATAAGAATAATTAATAGTGTAATTTAATTGAAATGAATTGAGTGGTTATGTAAACTCATCACCTAACCCAAATTCATACTTATAAAGAGAAACCTGTTTAAACTTTCCTTTTTAAAAGAAGGCCCGCGGCGGCCTGATGGGAAGGTCATGGCTTCAGAACCGGATGATTTCAGGCTCGAAACCAGATTTCACAGAAGAACCGTCGTATAAGCGGCTCCGGTGCAGGTTAAATCCCTCGACGCCAAACGTCCTCCCGCTGGTGTGAAAACTTGGAGAGGACCAGCTCGGGTATCATCCCAGCCATCTGATCACGGTTCAAAATTAAGAAGTCCATCCGAAACTGCACCCATCAGATAACTGTAAACTTTAAAACGGGATGTTAATATAATGAAAACTAAACTAAAAAAATCACTTAAATGAACTTACAAATTATTTTAGTGTTTTAAAACACAAATTCTTCAATAAAGTTTTTATAAAAAAATTGGAGGCAGTTCATTAACGAACGAATTTTAGAGTATGTGGAGGAGAATTCAGAAAAAATTGGAGGTGTTGGAAAAATTGTGGAAGTGGACGAATCGAAATTCGGGAAGAGGAAATATAATAGAGGTCATCGAGTTGAGGGACAGTGGGTTTTTGGTGGTGTGGAGAGTGGATCGGGGCGTACGTTTCTTGTGGTTGTCCACGATAGGAAAGCTGAAACGTTAGTCTCTTGCATAAAACAGTGGATTGAACCGGGTACGATTATTTATAGTGATTATTGGAAGGCATATGACAGTTAGCGTCACCCCCTGACTTATAGTCTAGTGTATTTTGTCAGTCATAGAAATAAGCCTAACGTGGCTTCTAAACTTCCGGGTAAGAATCGGAACATCCTAAACAAACACGCATTATTGGCGACTTCTTGGCGAAAAAAATGGCGCCAATAGGCCGTATAAGGGAGCTGCTCCAATGAATGCATATTTAAATGATATTTATTACATATTATATGATATGATTTATTACATATTTTACAAAGATGAGGCCTCTTTTTTATATTAGTAAAAGCTGGAATCTCTTTTATGTGAATAAATAACTGCTTTATTAAATAATATTTTGAAGAAAATCTTTTTTTACATGTTTCACAAACATAAGGTTTCTCGCTAGCATGAGTAATCAAATATCTCTTTAAACCCTGTCTTTGAATAAATGCTTTGTTGCAAATATCATAAATGTGACTTTTCACTTTACCATAAGGCAACAAATTGCTATTGAAAGCGTTCTGGCTGGACATTTCGATGCCGACTTCAGTAGAATGACGCTTTTCTTTAACACAAGGCGAATATTTTATTTTCGACATTGCAAAACACAATACTTCTTTATTTGTATGTGCGCTAAGTAAATGTTTGCTTCAATAATCTTTATAAGAAATTTTTTTGCCACACGAAGGATTATTTTCCAGTGAATATAGAAATGTACCATTTCGAAATTCTTACATGAAAGAGCTTTAATACATATGAAATATCCCTAAGATGTTGACTTTTTTTACCAGTAAATGAATACATTAACAAGAACAAAAAAGTGATAGTTTAGATTTTCACAATACAAATTTTATAGATTAATTTTTTTTAAGCATCGATGGAGCCTTATAAGATGCAGGAACTTGTTTTAAGAATTAATCTGCTTTCAGATTAATCTTATCTATGTTCTATTTCTGAGACAGAATAAAATATTAAAAAGTGACTACCTCTTTAATGATACATAAAAAATTCGTGAATTATCGCTGCTTTCATCCGAATTGAAAAGCGAATAAATGGTTCTGTATTCGAATAGTTGAATTCGTGAAATGATCGATGATTGCAATAGATGTAATGTTGCGTTGCTGTATCGAAACCACAGACCCGATATGAAATTATCGACATATCAATGCCGCCCATTCCGCTGATGTAGGACCTTTCATACATCCTTTTGCGGTGAAAGGAAAATTATATATTTTGTATTAAGTATATATAGGATTTATCCAGATTAACAAGTTAACAATTAAAATATAATTTATGATTATATTCTCAATCTATATTCGACTAATGTTTCATTTTTGGTAAACTAATATGAATTCTTTATTATTTAACTTGCCATAAGCCAAAACTTGCCATAAGCATTGACATCTAGTAGTTTTACCTGAAATATTTTGTAATAAACACTATTGGTGTATACTTTCTAATTATGAGGAATAAAAATGTGATTATTTTTTATGCGCCGAAAAAAAGTTTATCTCAAAAGGAATTTATACGACTCTTTTGAAAATTGATTTATGAACCGCTGCTGTGTTGTCCCTCAACTTCACATTTTGTTTTTATTATATTTTGATTGTAGGTATGTTTGAAATGATAAAATTTTAATTCGATATTTAAAAATACTATTATTAGAATTGGAGGTTTTGTTTAGTAAAAACTATTTCTTTAGGTTATTTTGATGACAGGATGTATATATTGTTGTTTTTATGGTGATAATTGAACAATAATATTTTAAATAGTTGCACATTTGTTCAATTACAAGGTTATTTCCTATATGAAAACAAGCTAGAGGTATCAAAATCAGAAATGTTTAAACGCACTAAATTTTTTTTTTAATGTTACACTCTCCTAATGAACGTAAGTATTTCATTGTATGACAGTAAGGTATGAAACTGCTAGTGGTTTTTTTACAGGATATATTTTTATCGGTATTTAAAATTCTTAACTTCATTATCTTGACTTAACTAAATACAAATAAATATGTTAATTTAATAAGTTTAATTGCTGTTAAGTTGCTAAATATAAATTAAATAGCTAGGAAATCATGCTTTATGGAATTATCAAATTAGAGAACAATATATATATTTGTCATTCTCTTCTGAATATAGGCTACAGTTGCTCAGATTTTTAAAAATCTGTTTAGCGTAGCGCAATTTTGTAATGAATGGTTTGATTTAGCGATCTTCTGTTAGTATTACATTAATTTTGAGAGAAATCAAGATATTAACAAAATAATATTGAAATTAAAAAAAAACATTTTTTTGTTGTTGATGAATAATTAAATTGAATTTTCTATCAGTTACTCTCAATTAGGAATTACTTTTTGTATGCATCATTCAATTAAAAAAAAAAAATTGAAAGTTTGCAAACATTACAATAACAATTTCTGCTTCCCTTATTTTCTTTGTTTTGCTGAATTTATAATATGAAATGTATTTTTCTGTGAAACTCTCAAATAATTGTGTCAATATTTTTAAATAGTAAACTGTATGGATGAAAAAAAATGCATTTATTTGTTGTGTGTTCTTATATTTAAACAAAAATACTATGATTTTGTTATAATTATGTGGAGTGTTTTTGAACCAGAACAATTGTTGAACTAGTTTTATTTACCAGAAACAATTTCAGCTGAGAAGCAAGTTTAATACTAAATTAGAAGCTGTTTAAAATATTAATTTCTAATATTTTCAAAGTTCCAAATAATAAAAATTTCTGAAGTAAGTAAGTTTTATTAGAAAAATGAAAAATTCGTCGATATTTAATTTTTATCTAATTTCATGTGTTCAAAATTTAAAAAAAAAAATGCTGATTTTGACATCAAATTTTCTATTTTTAAAGGATAGTTTGAATGTCTTTATAAAAATGTTTGTTTTATCGAAACCCATTTTTAAATTTCAGTGTAATCAAATTTGTTTGTTTCCATACTGTACATTGGAAATATATTAATTATTTCTACTCAAAATATAAGTTGCATGAACACCAAAATATTTACTGCTTATAAGATTTTTAAAAAATGTCTTTCAATAACTCTGATTCTTATTAAATATGCTGCAAGTGTAATTTTGAACTTTAAGCAATTTATTAGAAGGGTGTTATGAATTTAAAAGATTAAAGTGTCTAATGTAATATTACTTTGTTTATTTAGATATTTATCATATATCATTTTTGTCTGCTTTATTCAAAATTATGAATTAAATTTAGAATTAATTTAATTTTGATGCTACTTCATTGTTGCATCAGAATTTGATGAATTTTGTTTATGTTTGATTGCAATAAGTTTTATTAAGTGTAATTGTGATTAAAAAAACTTTCTGAAAGATTTTTAAAAGCTATAATTGAATGTTTTTCTATGAGTTTAATTTTTTTAAAAAGTTGAATCTGTGTTTAGATTTTCTTTCATTTTTTTCCTTTAGCTTAGCTACAATATAACCAATATAGTTTTTTATTTATAAATTGATTTTTAATTTGTATTTATAAGAAACTTTGAAAAGCCTTTAATAAATAAAAATCAACTTATATAAAAGTGTGATATTTATGGCCTTGTGATAAATCTTTAAAATGTTAAAAACATCGCCAACTGAAATTGTCTGCAAGTAAAACCATATTGTGAATGCCCTATCATTTTAGGTAAAATGGAACTAGGCATAATCTGAGACCAAAGGCTTTTTATAAAAGAGTTCATTGAAGAAATATAGTGTTAATTTTGTATTATTGATATTATTTCTGAAGAATGTCCAGCTGGAATATTTCTGAAAAGGTTATATCCAAACTGTAAAATCTTATCTTGGAGATAAAGAATCCCAGGTTTGATATATCGGTTATCAACTTTCTTCTTGCTAGTATGTTGTAAAAGTGAGGAGGGATTACAGGCTCGGCATCTTCTGAGCATAGATCAAAATTACACTGTCTGTTTACAAAACAGGATGTGAATTTGATTAAGTAATTTGAAGTAATTGTATCAAATACAAATTTATTTAGTCTTTTAATTTCTTGCTTCATGCTGTTTTTGATTTCATTATAAATTTAATCATAAGTATTATCAGTATTTTTTAAATATCTTTTATGCTTAATATGGAACATTCATATTTTGATCAGATTGTAATTAAATCTTTATAAATATTTATCTAGTGTTGTAATGAATTTTGTTGCATTTTTTTTTTTTAGAATAATTTTTGAGCTGGACGTGTTTGAAAAAATTATATAAATTCTTTAAAACAAATATCTGACTTTTCTATTTTTTATTTAATTCAATGTATAAGCTACAAAAATACAAGTATATTCTTTTATTGTTAAATTATGCTTCATAAATATCTTTTCCAAATTGTGATAGAATGAATAGATATTAATGATAAAATAAGATAAATGATTTTTTTAAATATTCCTTGCTAAAATTACAGCATCTACTCTAAGTTGTAAAAGTTGCAGAAGGTAATGATATTGAGTTCAAACTATCTTTTTCATAAATAAATTATAAATTTCTTTAAAATGCTATTTATTTAAGGGCAGTGTGTGTTTGTAGTTTGAAGTCCACATGGGTAATTTTAGTAAATAATATTTCTTTTTCATTGATTACTTGTTATTCCATTACTATTGAAAATTTGTAATGTATTTTTGTTTCTTTTAGAACAATTTTCAGGATTCTTGTAATGCATTCATTTCCTTCCGATATATATGAGCTTTTTTAACTTTCTTATCTCCTTCGTATTTGTATGTATTATTACATTTATGATGAAATCTACATAATCTTTTGTTGTTTTGAAAAATTTATTCCTGTAATTTTGTGATACAAGATCAGATCACTATATATATTAATTTTGAAAAATATGATTTTTAAATTGGTTTACTGCGACTTAAAAAACATGTTACTGGGAATACTATTATTTCAATTACCTTTTTCTACTTTGTTAAAACAATTAATGTATTATTAATTTGTGGTTATTGTTCTATGGTATTTTCTGAGTGATTAGTTGAATAGAATTTGATATCAAATATATATTGTTCTATGGTATTTTCTGAGTGATTAGTTGAATAGAATTTGATATCAA
>JAPMOR010050928.1:0-15812 GCA_026543865.1 Argiope aurantia | reverse complement strand
TTCTATGGTATTTTCTGAGTGATTAGTTGAATAGAATTTGATATCAACAATTTAATTAAATCCATTCCAAGATAAAAATCGAAATTCAAAAAAAATCAAGATAAAAAAAATTAATATTTTTTACTCATTATTTTGTAAGAATAAGATTGAAATGTCATGTATTTAAAACTAAATTTTACATAGAGATCATCTATAGTTAGTTACTTGTCTTGTAAATCAGGTCTTATGGTAATTTTGTTTTACTTACCCATATTCCAATGTATATATTTTTTAAATCTCGTTGGTGTAAGGACTATCTACTTCTTGAAAATAGATATTAACTTTTGAGTTATTATTTTAAATGTTTTTTAAAATTCTTAATTGATTTATTTATGTTTACTTTAATACTTTTTGTGTTGATGTTAAAAACCATTAATATTTCAATTATTTTTGGTAATCTTATGTCTGAGAAAGACTTGATAAATTTATTTGATTTCAGAAAACAAAATTTGAGCAATGTGGTATGAAATTTCACAGAAATTCTTCTTTTAAGTTATATTTAGAGAAGCTCAAAGATTGTGAAACAAGTACTTATTTATTCTATTTGCCATTGAACTTTTAGCCACAAATATAACATGCATAGATATCATAATATTATCACAATTTCTTATAATGTATACTTATAAAAGGAAATGTTATTCAATGCATGTTTGGTGTTCTACAGGACAGTTCATTAAATCTAGAATCGCCAAATTTGATTCAAGCGTGCTTTAAAATGTATAAATGAACACCTTGAAGCAATTTTTAAATTAATTTAAAATTAAACAATTTTAAAAAAAAACATTAACTCCCAAAAGACGGAAACATAAAATTGTCATGTCATTTTAAAATTTAAAAACATTATCTCTTTAATATTGTCATGTAGTTTTTCCCAAAATTTTGACAAAATTAAATGTTTTTTGTTTAACGTTTTCAGCATTATTGGAATAAAAATCAAATAATTTTCATTGCTTCATCAAACACTTGATCACATGATTTTCTCCCAATGCTAAAAGTTAAGGTCGAAAGTTTCTGCTAATTATATGCAAAGTTGCAAGAGTAATCAAATTGAAATTACATTACCATGATAAATAATGCAAATTTTAAATAGATTATGTAGACATTTTAGTTTTAATGATATGTCATGGGATTTGATTCTGTTATCAAGATTCATGTACACAATAAACAGAAAAAATGTAAAGCTATTAAAATAATATTGCTTTAATCATAATTTCAGCTTTAAAGTAGTTTGTTGAGTTATTGAATTATGGGCATCTCATTATATATAAGAAAATTAATTGAAAGTAAACACTATCAATATTACTGATAACCCAACGGGTTACCAATGGCAGTTAGCTAACAACATTTTTTAGAAATGGTCTATAAAATTAATATAGTAACCTTTTAATGATACATTCTAACTCATCTCTAATATGATAATACTTTTAAAAAAATATAAATCCCGATGTTTGCAAAATAAACTTAATTTATAAATTTTGAATTTTATGACATGCTTTTTTAATAAAGAAAATCTAAATTAAATTTTTTTTTTCAAAAATCACCTTTATAACGTAATTCAATATATAAGAATTAATAATCTTATTTCTAAATTTTTTATAAAAGTATGGTGACTTCACTACTTTATTTTTAATTATGTCCTTAACGGGTAGAATAATTGTATTTTGAAAATTTTCCAGTAAATTTTTCAACAGTCAACATTTCTTTGTGTGCCGATTAAAATGTGAATGTTTTCATAAAAATTTATGAAAATAATAACAATTATAAATACATTAATTGGAAAAATCTTATGATTATTTCAAAATATGTCTATTACTCTTACTTTCTAATTCTGCTTTATAGAGAGAAAAGAAACATTTTAATATATCTGCCTTGTTTTTTATAAACATGTTTCAGTAATTTTTGATTGGCTGTAAAATATATTTTAAATATAAAAGCATTTGTCCTTATATTTTTATGAAAATGAAGTATAACATACTATTTTATGTGTATTTGTGTGTTTCATAATGCATCATTTTGCTATTTTACTTTAATTGGTTTTCCTTTTTTTCTTTTCAGCATATCAATAATAATCACAGGGTGTGTAGCATCACGAAAAGTGCTTACATTTGAAAACCATTTTTAAGCACCTTAAAAGTGCTTTATTTTCAGAAAAGGTCCTTAAAAAGTGCTTAATTTTCTCCTAAAGTGAAGAAAGTTTTTTGTTTTCTTTTCTTTTCCCACAAGTTGAATATGATAATTCCAATTCAGGGTCATAAAAGCTTGTTTACCGGATGTAACAAAAAAGAAAATCAGCAAAAGGGAAGAATTCTAAGAAATATTCCAAGGGTTCTAGCACATATTAGGATAACGCTTAATGATTCTTTTTTCTCCTTCCTTTCTTCCCCCCTCCTTTTTTTTTTTTTTTCAACAGTGTGTATTGCCATTTGTTAAAATACTGGAATAGTTATCTGGAAGGGGCAGTGCGAAATGCATGCTATGCTATACTTCGATTGAACGACCTACTACAGGTATTCAACTATACTATATTGAATTGTTATTAATTGTGGTATGTAATTACGTTAGTCAATCACTTAAAATCTAGTATGACGAAATTTTAACTTGAAGCCGTTAATTTTCAATGATCATGTGATATTTTTCACCGCATTTTTTGAATATCCCAATCCATTTGAACATTTTTATTTGTTGGACTAATCTTGCCAAGTTTGTTTTGACTAAGGAAAAAAAGAACTGCTGCATCTGGTACTTAAATATTTAAAAAAAAATGTTTAAAAAAAATTATTTTTTTCCCCTTCAGGATTTAAATTTTATCATTTTATAATGATTTTTTTCTTTTTCTAACTCTTATAGAAATTTTTCTCAATAAAATGTCTTTATAAATAAAGTCTTTTCCTGATCAATGCACAGTATTAAGTCATTGAAGTTAGGAGCATGAAATTTGGGAAGTTATTTTTTGTGTATTAGAGGCACACTAAGAAAGGAATTCTCAAACTTTTAATTTGAAGTTTAATTAAAAAAATAAAATTTAAATGTGTTTTCATCATTACATCAAAGCATATTATCCCATAAAAATTATATTAATGCTGTGTTAAAAGTTGAAAAAGAATAGCTTTTGAATTAAAAAAAAATTGATTGAATGTAATTTTTTTAAAAAAATTTCTGAGAAATTAGTTTTGGCCACAGTTTATAACAATTTTTTTTAATAATGAAATTCATAATGATAGTGTTTCTTCGAATCGTTGAATCACATTATTCTGCATCTATTAAAATTGTAGTAAAAGAAAAAAAATTGCTTTATTTGCTTTTATTTAAACTTTAAAACAATTATAAAGCTTGTTTATTGAATAAAATTCTACATTTGTTAAATTTTGAAGCAATGCGATATATTGTCTCGCTCTGGCTTCAAGAATGACTGTTTTAAAAAATGCTTCAATTTGCATTTTGACTTTCTCTTATACAAAATTTAGAGAAAATATTGCAATCATAAAAAAAATACGAACTCAAGATTTTAACGAATCTACGTTTCATACCACTTTGAATTCGAAAACACATTTTCGGAAAATGTCTGTGATAAAGATAACACAAAAACACTTTGAGCTAGATGAAGGAAATTTGGTATACAATCTTCACACCAAACTTGTAGATTCCGATCAAATTTTCAACAGCATTCGTTTAGATTAAATCTGTTTAACATAAGTTAGAATAATTAAAAAACGAAAGAGAGCTAGATACTTAAAATTTAGTACACAGATTTAGTATCTATTGTATAAGTAGCCGTCAAATTTTGAGCAAATCCAACCAGGGGTTCGCCACATGTTCGTCTGTACTTTCAGAAATATGTAAACGCGATAACTCAAAAATATAGCTTCTTAAATATAGTAAATTTGATATACAATTTTGTGAATATAAGTGTAGTTTTGAGTCAAATTTTTGTTTTAATCAATTAAGAAGAATGGCCCAGAACCCAAATTTGCTTTTTGGATACTTTCAACTGCATGCCAGAGATTAATTCCAAAACATTTGCTAACGACCACACAATACAGTCAGTAAAAATATTTAATTCACGCCTAGTGTTAACATTCCGTAACTACTATCCAATGAGGTATTTCCTGGCAATATGCGAGAACGTTTTGAAGAGATGCTCTGCCTGATTTATTTTCGTTTTGCCTCTAACAAAATAGATTTTTTTTTTACTTGTTTTCATTATTTATGAAAACTAGGACTTGTCGAAGCATTTTCATTTCTTCGGAAATTATATATATTGTTTCTTCTGCCATTTTTGCTTATTGATTAAAAGGCAGGTTTTCATTAAATTTTAGGAACGTTAAACATTCAAAAAAGATTTTACTGCACTTTAGAAATAAGAAGCGATTAGACAATTTCTTTTTAGTCTGATCATTTGTGAACGCTGCTATTATTTTCTATTAAAAAATTATTTAAAAAACTTATTTAGAACATGGCATTGTTCTATCAACAATTTCATGGCATTTTGGCTAGCTGTATGATGATAGCCATAGGAATGCTTTAGATTTCGAATAAAATTAATGGAATGATTATTACTTAAAATGATTACTTAATACTCATTACACCCCAGCTATGTTGGATCTTAATTGTTGTTGTTTATATAAAAATCAAATACAAAATTTGTGATCATGCTAAGCTTCTACATCTTAATCGACATTTTCAGCAATGATGTATTTATCTGATATTTTTTTATTTTAAGAGATGTTGAAAAAGCTTGCAGATCTTTTTTGTTAAACTTATAAAATTGACTTAATTTTTTTGCATTAATAGTTTTTTTTTTCATTTTTATGATCATTTCTATGCTTTTGTCAAATCCAAAAAGGTATAATTTTTCTATAGAAAATATTGTGCAAATACAGGAACAAATATTAAAATTTAAAAAATGAATAAAAATTATGCATTAAAAAATATTATGCTTAGAAAATATATAGTTTACGTATGCATACTTTACAAAGGTGCTTAATTTTTGGGGATAAGATGCTTAAAAAGTGCTTAAAAGTACTTAATTTTTGCAGCAGTTTATCACTATGCACTCTGATTATTTTCTTATAGATTAAAACAATACTGTTGTTAAAGCATGTAAATATAAATATATATTTATGAATTTAGCAAAATATATTAGGGTATGGTTTTAGCATTTATTTTTATGAAAAATTAAAAGTGACTTAAAAGGAAACTACTGTAATTAGAAGTATTAAATTTTTCCTTCAGTAAGTGTTTCTAAATATATTTAGGAACATTTTTTTGCTAGTGATATATTTGGTTTATCCATCAACCAAATCTATCATTCATGGCTCTGCTAGTGATTTATTTTTGGAAAGTTGAAAGAATCCCTTAACCTATTCTAAATTTTCTAAGTTATAAAATTTTGTGCTTTAACCTAATGACATAAAATATTTTTAAATCCACGAATGAATGCAAAACACTACATTGTCATATTTTTATCAAAATCCTGTAAGTTATTAATATTAATACTTTATAAATTTGGAATTTTCCTTTACTTCACATCATACGTATGAAACGATCTAAATTTGCTTTTAAATATCATTCATATTCGAATTTTAAAGCACTAAAAGTCAACTTGATTAGACTAGTATTTATGCACTAGTTTTAATTAAGACACTTTTGGAGTTATTTATATGCATTTATATATGTAATATATTTACTAATAATCTTATATTAATGTTATTAATGATAATGAATAATATTTATGATCAGTTACAAGTTTGAAATATTTTTTTATTAACTGGCTTCTAATTACTTTTTAATGTTTTTTTCGTCACTTGATTAAATTTTTTTTTTACTTTCACAATATATATTATTTCCAGTTTTATTTGTCTATTAAAATGGTTACCCTATTATTATTTATATCATTCATATTGTACTCCTTTCAATACTAATCCAGCTATGAAAATTCTGTACTAACAGGTCATTTTTAGCCAGTTTCTGTTTCAAACAAGTGTTCCAAGATGTAAAGCATATTAACACTAAGGATGTTTGCATTTTATATCCTGAATTACTCATTTGACAAAGAAACCAACCCAAAAATGGTCTATTAGTAGAGAACTTGCCCTGCTGGGTTGGACCAAATTAGTAAAGAGAGAATTAAACTATGCCCATGGAACATTTTTGAGCAAATATATTTATAGTTTCCTGTTTAAAAAGTGAGAGGAGCTTCCAATTAAAAAAAAATGATTTGTGTTAAAAATTTCTGAAGCTGTGTAAAAATCTATTGTAAATTTGTCTATGTTGTAAAATCTATTATGAAAAGTTTTTGTTCTTTATTGCTACTGGTTCAGTTTTGAATCATTTTACTGCTATCAGTGTTGAATCAAATGGCACTTAAATAGCCTTCAATATCATTATATTTTACTGGAAAGTAAATATTTGAATGAAATGAAATTTTGAATTTTATCTGTTCACAATCTTTTTTGATGAAATTCAGTATTTGAAATGAACATTATATAATATCACATAACTGTTTTTTGAACCATGTTTAAATATTTGTTGATCATCTAAAATTGGTTGCTTCTAGTTTGCAATATTTTCTCATAGTGACTCTTTACTGACTGTATATGATTAAATGGGAAACAAAACAATAGCAATAACAAAGATTTGAAAATTCACTAAATGTGTATTTGAAAGTAATGTAAAAGTTATAATACTGTTTATTCATATAATATTAAAACATGGATTTTATGTTCGAACGTAAATATTATGCTTCACTCTTTTGCTAACTATTTTCCGTGCTGTAATTTTGTGAAGCATTTTATAAGTAAGTGGATATTTAAAAAATTTATTTTCATCTTGTATTTTTAATCATATATATTTAAATAGGTATTTTTTCATGATAAATGTAGGAAATCTGTCCTTTTTTTTCTATTTATTTAAAAGCATGTGAATTTCAAATAGGAATAATCATTTTATAGACCAATAAAACACACTTTTTCCTTTTTATTAGTTGTATTTATTTAGAAATACACTCTATTTAAATTTGCTGCTGTCCAGTTAATCCATTTGTTTTGCTGTATCTAAAGAAGATAAATATTTATGTATTTTAAAGCTTTATATGTATGTGTGTGTGTGGCTCAATTTGAATACTTTACTTCCACTAGCTCTGTTCTGATTCACTGTCTTTTGGTTAGCTCATTAACAGTTAATAAATTCTTTATCATATTAAAAGGATATCCAAGTAAACCACTTATTTATTTATCGCCAAAATTACATTAAAAGAAAAGAATAAAACCAAATGCATTGATAAATATTATGAACTTCTATTGTATTGTATAATTTTAAAGGGCAGGAAAAAGAAAAGATTATTTATCATTGTCTCAGTTTAATATTAGCTGTAATAAATTGATTTGATGTTTCACTGTTAAATCAATTGTAAATAGTAAAAATTCAGATTTTTGTAAACATTAATTCAACTTCTTTTAAAAGATTAATATTCACAATAGTTTGAGAAATAACCAAATTTATAAAAAGTAAATTTTTTTTAATTAAAATTAGGTATTTAAAGTTTATTAGTAAAACCCATTAAAATTTTTTATGTAATTTTCTATACATTTTTATTACTTTGATATTAAAAGTTTTATTTAAAAAACTGTAATTCATATATTGAATTTTCAATATATTAATTTTTGAAAAAACTTTATACTTGTTGAATGAAATGCAAACCATTTTCATAATTGTGATGATTTTTTTTTTTTTAGCTTCCATTCAGGTATTGACTGATTCATCTGGTTATCGTCTTTATAAATGTACCAAATGCTCTCGTATTTTTGGTCGGAAATGTCACTTGATTCGTCATCTTGAACGTCATGAGGATTTGAGAATTATGTATTTTTGCAAGATGTGTTCAAAATCATTTACTCGTAAGGACAGTTTAGAACGACATGAAAGAAAACAGTGCTGTAAAATTTGTATTTAAAATAGTGTAAAGCATAAATATTTTTTAAAATTTCATTACTTGAAAGTACTGCTTTTTTGTATTGAAAGAAAAATAACATTTTTATTTTATGTTGGTTATTTCAATATTAAATCATGAATTCATTTGATTTAAAAATTATGTAACATTTTGTGATTTCATGTGAAATTTTTATTTTTGTTTATGTAAATGATTTTATTGTACTGCAAAGCATTTTTTCAATCTATTATCGACAACATTTTGGACTATTTATTTAAGCAAATATATCACTTGTGAAATAATAGTAATGTTATGATTTTATTTTAGTATTCATCATAACTTTTCTATCACTAACATATTTTATTTAATTTATTAACTTTTCTGCCACTGGTATTATTTAATTAATAGCTATATGTGGCATTCTTTTGCAATTATTCTATCATTTTAATTAGCAGTTGGATGTTTAAAAAAATCATGTTTATTTGCATTTTACATTATTAATTGTATTTTTGATTTTTTTTGTATTAAAAATGAATGAAAAGAATAATTTTTAAAGTTCATTGAAAATAGTGTGAATACTACCTTTTTCTGTTTAAAAAATTTGATATTTTCTTATTACTTTTAGTGATAATTTTTACCTTTTGAAGGGGAGGGGATAAAAAATGTTCTGTTCCAAACAAATGATTTTTTCTAAACAATTTTCATTGTACATTTCTCTTATTTTAACCATAGAGAATTAAGTGATTTCTCAATTTAAATTTTCCTTTCTGTGCTTCACCTTTTTAAAATTTATTTCTTTTTATTATTCCTTTATATTGCATTTTCTTTAGTTTTGTTCATTCTGTTTTCATTTCATTTTTTAAAGTTCTCATTAACTTTTAGATTCAATAATTTGAAAAAATAAAGTTTTAAAACCTTTTGCATTAAAAAAAAAAAAAAAAAAAACCCCTTAAAACTGAACTGAAAAAGAACTTGATGCATAGTTGAAATGTTTTGAAGTTCTATTATGCTGAAATTTTTACTAGAAGAAACAGAAAATTTTATTTACAAGCAAAAATTGATTGAAATATTATTATTATTGTGAATGTTACAAATTCTTTATATTGTGGATTTTATATTTGCATCAGTTTTGAGGTAAGAAATGTAAGCAATTTTAATGAAATCTTCTGCGCTTAATATTTACATTTGAAATATATCATTGATGTTTTAAATTGATTCTAAAACATTTTAATGTGCTGTTATGGTGATTTATTAATTAAAATTTGCATAAAAAATTGTTTCTAAGAACAACATTTTGTGCATTAATTAAAAATACTTTCAAACATTTATCAATTAAAATATTAATCATTTTCATATTTTTGATTTTTTTTTCAGCTTCTTTTCATACATTGATTCATCCTTCCGGTTGTCGTCTTTATAAGTGTTCCAAATGTGATCATATGTTTGGGCAAAAAGTGAACCTATTTCGCCATCTTGAATTGCATAAGGATGTCAGAGTTATGTATTCTTGCAATGGGTGTTCAAAAAGTTTTACTCGAAAAGATAGTTTAGAGCGTCATGAAAGATATCATTGTTGTAAAACTAGTACTAAGGCTAGTACATTGCATTAATATATTTGTTAATTATAATTTACTGCATAAAATTAAAGTGTTAATATAATTCATGGGTTTGATTATTTGGCAAATTAAATTTCCAGAATTATTTCTTAAGTTCAGATTTTTTTCCCCCTTTTTCCCTTCAACATCTTTATTGTTACTTTTGATTATATGTACTATTTTTGGCATTGAATATGTAAGCAAAGGAGGTCTAAGCTTCTACATATTATTGACTATTTTTTGTTATTCAGAGTTATCATTTAATTCTAAATCAAAGTAGTGATTTAAATTTTTCTTTTTGCTGGGGTTTTGATAGTAATAAAATTATTAAAGTGATTGATTGCTTCAAACAAGAATTTCCAAATATGTAAAGATATTACTCAGACAAAATTTTTTTAAGAAATTGAATTTTATATTTTATTTTAAGGTCTGTTTTTTAAAAAATTGTTAGATATTTTGTGATTATTTATGTTTTTAAAATATATTTGTTATTATATTTTTAGCTGTAATTAATGTGCCAATTTAATGCAAAAAGTACAGAATATTTTAAAATCCTTCATCATTTACTGTTATAGAAAATAATTTTTAAACAATCTTTTTTGAATGAAAGAGAGAATTTTAATGTAATATATCTGTGGGTATTCAAAAATTAGGAATTTTTGCTTTGAAAGATATTTGTCTCATAATTTAAGAAATTCTGAATAATTTGAAAGTGACTAAAAATATTCTATCTATATAATAATTGGTTTTGTGTTTTTAATAAAACATAATCATCTGAATTTCTAAAAGTTATTTTATATAAATGTAAGTATGTGAAATATTTTTTGATTTAAAGAGAAGCAGATATGAAGTTCTTGAACAATATTTTAATCTTCACGGTGTTACAGAAGAAGCTCCACTTTCATCCATTATTAAAATTTCTTTGTAAGAGCCATGGCCAGACAGCACCGTGAACTGAATAGAGAGGCAGAAATTAAGGGGGAAAAAAAAAAGAATATACAGAAATAGTATGAAATTTTATAGTTTTCAAAGGAAATTGGCTGATGCAACAATTTTAATTTCAGCATGTGTTAGAGTCGATGTGGTTCCTGTGCTACTCTAAAGTAAGAAGGGAAGAAATTATTTTTAAAACTCAGATAAATTAAAATTATTATACAACACAATGTTTCTCAGTTTTTGATGTATAAATCATTTTATTATGCGAATCATTTTATTAACCATAAACACTTGAACATCTAAACTGTTCTATGCTATCGACTTAGATTTTGCCTCTAGATCTGTTTTGTATATTTAGTAAAGTTTGAAGAAAAGTTTCATTTATTATTTAAAGTATAATTTTTCCTTAAAATAGTTGTACATCCTATTTTTTTAATTATGTTATCTCAGCTTTTTATTGATATAAATAAATATTTTCTGTTGAATAATTTTGTACCACATAATATAATTAAAAGCTGTCTCTAAAAAAACCTGTATCCACCTTAATGGACATTTCAGTTTGATTTCTTTTTCTTTTTAATTTGAAATACTGATGCTTCTGTAATTTTTCTGTAGCAGTGCTCTCTCTGTTTGTCTTTTGAATTTTATGAAGTATAAAGATATAAATGTCATTGAATGTGATTAAATGTCATTGAAGTATAAAGATATAAAAATGGCATAGTCATGCAGTTTGTGTTCTTTTGTTCATAAGACATTTTACAATGCATTCAAGATTAAATCATATTTATTTAGTTACATCAAAAACAGGATATGAAAGACATTAAATAAATTTGAAAATTCCTTTGTAATAAATTCTTAAAATAAATGTTATACTCCTCCACTTTTTCTTCAAATTTCATATTTTCTTTTATTTTATTTTCTTAATTTAAAAAGTACATTTTAAATTAATGTTTTTTGAAATCCTATCTGGAATGGATTCTTTTTTACAATTTTATCAACATTTGACAATGTTTGTAAAATTTTACTATATTTTGGTGAAAGTGAATGCATATTATAGATGTGGATTAAAATAAAATATCCCTTTAAAGATAATACTTGTCTAACTTTTCAAATTATATAAAGTTTTGAAGTATTTTTTGTTGACAATTTAAAAATTTTAACAGTAAAAAAATTAATGCACTTTTTGTGTATTTTTTTTTTTTTTTGGTAACAAAACTTTTTGTTGAAATATCTGCTAAATTATTATAAGGTTTTTTCTTTTCTTTTTGTAAAGACTTTTTCAACTGTCACACTACAAGTTCAGATAGGGTTTAAGATCACTCTGAATTATTAAATTTAATAATCACAAAACAACAACAACAAAAAAGAGAGAGAGAGAATGATATGTAAATTTAGAGTACCATTAAAATAGTTTAATGTCAGTCAGATATTTTATTCGTAAAATGTAAAATATACTATGAAATTATTTTTAAAAACAAAATGTTCAATGTTAACATGACATTTTGTAATAAGCTATTAATAGAGTTCATGAAAAATGTTAAAAAAATCATTAAAACATTCACTTCATATATGAGGTTTAGCAAATGAGTAGAAGTAAATTGAATAGTTATTTGTTTGTATGCTCTGTAAGAAGAAAAAGAAAAAAAAAAAAAAAGAGAGGGAAATGATTAAAATTTTTGGCACGATAAAATTGTTTCTTCAAGCAAAAGTTGTGAATCCTTGTGTAATAATATGCACAATACTCAAATGTCTCAATGCTTTAGAGGATAGGAGACATAAAATGTGATATTTTTTAGAGCAAACAAAAGAAGTTTTTGGAAAAAGTTGATTGGTGCTATAGTGAATACTAATAAAAACAACAATAACAATGAACATTTAATTGTTTAAGTCAGTAGAAAATGCTGATTCGTACTAATGTACCAAGAGATTTTTTTTTTTTTTTCAAAATAAAGTTATTGGAAACTTTAATGTCTGATTTTACTTTTAACAATTTTTAAAAAATAAATTTTATGCTAGTAATTTTTTTTTTTCCTACTTGGACATTTTTGTTATGTTTCATTTTCTCATGCTCTTCTTTTAACTTGCCAAAAAATTTGCTGGCTTCTTAACAATGAATATAGGTGGAATTGAAATTAATTCTTGCTAGATATTATTAATGTTTAGTTTTAAAATGATTTTTTTTTTCTGTGAACTCTAAATGTAATTTTCTTCTATTGCTACACTTTTTTCATCATGATTCAAAAGAATAATTTACAGTGTTATTACTCTTTTGAACATTTAAATATCTACAAGAATTTAAATATTTTGTCAAGATATTTAAATGTATGTAGAAGTAGAAAAATGTATTGTTTGAAGTCAAGCAGACAACATGATTGAAAAAATGTTTTTCCATTGTTTTAATTAATATATTTTTAATGTTGATCATTATGAATTATTTCAACTTAATATTAAATTGATTTTCCTCAATTTAAGTAAAAGTTTTCCAACTTCAATTGTTTTTTTTTAAAAATCCAAGATGTCTGAAATATGAATACTTTTTCTCAAATGAAATATTGAAATATGATTGTTATTACATTCCTTATGCTTGAAATTTAGTCCATTCAGAGGTTTTCAGTAAAAGAAAATATATCAAAGATGGAATAAACTGAAGATATGTGATTTGTTAAGATTAATACTAATGAAGAAATGCCTGGCTTTGTTGAAAAATATCACTGTTAAAGAAGACTATTGCCTTTAACAGAGAAGCTTCAAAATTTTATGCAGGTATGGAAAGGATTTGAAATGATTGAGTAATATCTCATCAGCTGGGAATTGCTCTTCCTTAGATCATTAGTATTTATTTATGTATAACTACACATCTCTTCCATTCTGAATTATTTAGAGGTCAGAAAACTATAAAGTAATAAACTAAATAATAATTGCTATGTAGTATTTAGCTATTAAATAGACAATTAAAAGAATGACATATAAACTTTTGGAAAACAAATTTTTCATTGTTATTATTATTTTGTTAGCTTTTATGTATATAATCTATACTGTATTCTTCAAGCAAATGAATAACTCAGTTGCTGAATTCTTCAAAATAAAAATGATTCATTTTCATATTAATGTTAAGTTATGCAGTTACTAAAATATTTACTTATCAAATACAAAATCATGTCATTAATTTATCTTAAATAGAAGATCATATATATTTCTTTATTATTCATCTTTCATAACTCATGGAATGTCTTGCTTTAGTAAAATGTTACGAATTCTTTATTGAAATTTTTTAATATTATTGAAAATTGAACTTATTTACTAAATGAAATAAAGTTGCAGTTTGAGATTATTTGTTTAAAAAAATAACTATGATTAACATTTATGAAACAAACTTTTAGCTATCGGATCTAATACAGTCTTATGGGTAAAAAGCAATATTAACACAAAGATGGTAAACTTGTTCAGAAAAAGTTTAACTTCTCATCTAATTATTTTTTATAATAAGTCTTTTTAAACAATGAATGAAAATTCTTCTTTTAGAATTTGCAATCATAAAATATATTTTAGAATGAAAATAAAATTTATTCGAACTTCGAAAACTTATGATTTTTTTACCCTATGTATTATTACAGAAATACAATGTTAAGGTATTTCACTAACTTCTGATTAATTATATTTCTGATTCCTAGAATTAAATTGAGTGAGTGAACATTGCTGTTGTTCTTTCATTAAATGTTTTAAAGTCAGTAAAATGGGAATGTGCACACATTATGCTTTTTTGAATATGTGAATTTACTATTTATATTCATTGATTAGTAAGAAAATTGAATTATTGTTTTCATTCTTAGTTTTTGTTGAAAAATGACAATTATTTTCACTAAAGAAGGGATATGTTAATCATATTAAATACCATACATGAAAATCTCATTGTATCAATTGGCGATTTTGATCAGATTTTCAGTAGCACATAGTATTCTAGTGGTTAATGTCACTAAAAAATGGCCTGTTTTTTATTTCCTTTGATTTGGATATGAGATTAAATATGAATGTTTAATTCTAATTTATATACTTATACATTATCTGTGAAATTATCTATATTATAAAACTAAGTAACTAGTTCTTAATTATACTAATAATTTTTTTTTTATTATAAGTTTTCTTAAGTTTTGTTTAATGTTTACACAGTGTTAGTTTAAATACTTTAAAGACAATGTATAACAGACACAATATAACAGTGATGCATATGTATGCTTTTTTTTAAAATTTTGAATAATTTTGATTAAAGAAATAATATAGTCTTTTGGATAAAATTTGGAGTCAAATCAATTTAAATTTATCTACTTTGCTGAATTATTTCCAGTTGATTTTAATAAAAATGGATGCAAACAAAAAAATATATATAATTTTTTCTCTTTATAAAATTGGTTTCTAAAAAGGTTAACTTTCTTATTAAAAATTACTTTTGAACTAAAAAATTTTTTTGTTATATATCGCAATTTTATGTTGTAATTTTCTGTCTGGATATAAAATCATTTTTATTAATATCTTTCATATTCTGTTTTCTCTACTTTGAAACATCTATATTATGAAGTATTATCTTCCTCTGAAATATTTTTTTAAAGAGTAGGTTTTTTGTGGTATTTAGTAATGCATTAGTTTCCTAGATAACACAAAATTGTATTGAATTGCTTATTTTATTCAGTTAATGAATTATTTTTTTGTTTTTTAGGTTTATTTTCTGCATTTGTTCATGTTTCTGGAATTCGTCTGTATAGATGTTCTATGTGTTCACGCAGTTTTTCTAAAAAGCAGTGTGTTGAGCGTCATGTTGAATTGCATAAGGATATAAGAGTTATGCATCCATGCAATTTATGTTCAAGCAAATTTACACGTAAAGACAGTTTGCAACAACATGAAAGGATTTATCACAATATAACAAGGAGAAAAATTTGCAGAATTCAGCAAGAGTCATAAGAGTTGGAAGTTAAAAGTTTTGTTATTAACTCTGAATTTTTAAAATACTATGTTGTACAATTGTAAAATAATGCTAATACATAACCATTTTATTTTCATTATATGTGGTGACTCAATAAATATTTTAATAATTAATTAAATGCAGTTTGTATTTGTTCCATAATTTTTGATTTTAAGAAATAGTGTGGCAAATATTTTAATTGTCTTTTCAAATTATTATTTCTTTTATCTTTTTGTGAGTGATAAAATTCTAGTTGGTAAAGCAGAATCTTTTTAATGTTAATTTCATTATTTTCTTTTAAAGGACTAATTTTAAAATTTTTTCTGTTTTGAAATATTTATGAAAAGGCTTTTTTTTT